>PVKA01002988.1:0-116215 GCA_004027165.1 Ctenomys sociabilis | reverse complement strand
TTCAGGCTGGCCCTAAACTCACTTTGTTGCTCAGGCTGGTGTTGAACTCACAACAATCCTCCTGCCTCAGCCTCCCTAGTGCTGGGCCACCACGCCCGGCTCTAGATTTCATTCTTTTATCAGGAACACGCTACCCACTGTGACAGGGACACTAAATCCAGCCTGCCCTCATGACCAGAACACTTCCCCTCAGGCCCATCTCACAGCACTGGGGATTAAGCTTGCCACACATGGATTTGGGGAGCTACATTCAAAGCACAGAGGGAAGAATGGTGCGCAGTGGCCAGCACCAGTCCCATCCCACACTGGAGGGCCCTTTCCTGGTGGAAGCTGTGGGAGGAGTTCCTGCTGAGTCTGCCTCTTTCTTTGCCCACCAAGAATCTGGCTACAGGAAACTCCAGAGCTGGAGGATCACACCAGCCTGGGATCTTGCCACCCAGAGTCACCCTAGCAACTGTCAATAAATAGGGCTGGGAAGCGAGGGCTTGATTTCAGGACAAGAAGCTGTTCCCAAAGTTTGGTAGGCAGCGCAAACTGTCTTCCCTGCCCCACATGTTCCTGGCACTCACCAGATGCACACTTGGCCACTCACACATGATACCAATAGCACATGTAATGCATCCACACACACAAGCAGACACCACCTCAAGGGATCACACACACCTGGGCCAGCCCCTGCCTCAAACCCCACAGGCAACAACCCCGTGGATCCTGCCAAGGACTTAGCATGGGCAGGTTGGGGACAGGCTGACCCTTGGTATCTGGAGAATCAAATGGGGACCCACTCAGCCACAATGCTAGGGGTGTGTGTGTGTGTGTGTGTGTGGTAAGTGTGATATCACACACTCATAAATGAGGCTTTGGGAAGGTGGCTCTGGGTCACGGAGGATGCTGCACATTAATGGACTAGTCACTGATGCCCTTATAGCTAAACGTGATGTTGCGAGGTAGAGCCTGGCTAGAGGAGGTGGTCCAGGTGGGGCCAGGACACATGCCCCTCCTCCTTTGATCTCTCCCTGCTTCCTGTCTGTTATTCTGCTAGGAGGTCTCCTCTGCCATGCCACCTGCCATGCTGCCCCACCTTGGAGCCAGCTGTCTAGGGGGCAAGACCTCTACCAACCAGGAGCCAAAGTAAACCCTTCCTCCTTTAGAGCTATAGGTCTTGGGTATTGAGACTCAATAAAGAGAAAATAACTAATGCAGTGCGCATGTCGGTGAGTATGAGGTATGTGAACTTGTCTGGTGTGTCTGTGTCTGAGTTGTGTGTGTGTGTGTGTGTATCTCTAAGGCCCATGTGTGTTTACACACTCAGAACCACAGTCCTCCTGCCCATTACATCAGGGCCAGGCACAAGGCAAGGAGGGACAACCTGGCCATCACAGAATCACTGAAGTTACCCAAGTGAGCCAATCTGAAACTGTCTGGGTTGCCTGTTCCTTCCTGCAAGACCTCAGCAAAGGTTCTGGCCCCCTTCCCCTGCACTCATCTGCCTGTTCACCAGCCTGGTGCAACAGGGTGGGTCTGTGTGGTCCACTGAAACTGTGTCTCTTGGAATACGAGGAATGTCCTGTCTCTTCAACTGCAGGTCTCTGCCGGGCTTCTGGCCTCATCAGACCTAAATGATGATAATCCTACACCTTCAGGACATGAGTACTAGCTGGTCCTTGGATCTTTTGCATCATCTTGCTCCAGCTTTTTTCCATTTTTGTATTTGGTACAAGGTCTCAGTATGCAGATTGGACTTGTGATGACCCTTCTGTTCTCAGCCTTCCCAGGGCTGGGATTATAGGCTGGTGCCACCATGCCCAGGCTCTGTTGCTGGCTCAGCACACCCCAGGGCTGGGGCCGGTGATGCAGCATGCAGGACTGGGGATCGAACCCTAGTCCCTGTATTTTCCAAACTAGGCACTTAGCCTGCTAAGCTATCTAGTTGGCCCTTGTATTCTTGTCCCAAAGCAGTGCTCCTAGGATTCAGCCTGTCCTAAGCAGGATGACTCCCTGCTTCCCTCTCTCCCCCTCAGACTTACTATGGCTTGAACTTCTGGATGTCCCCAGCCTGTTGCAGCAACCCCTCTGGAGCTCTCCTCTGACACCCTACCCTTCTGCAGCCTGCACCTCCAGGGTGGGCCTAGACTGCTCAACATAGGAGGTGCTCAGTGGGCCTCTGAGTGATTCCCAGCCACTTTTGAAGTACATGGGGATGGAATCTTGTAGTCATTTTACAAAGAGGGAAAAGGCGGCTCAGCCGAAGGAGCTGGCTGCTCCCCCCCTGCCTTCCTCCCCCCACCCCCCCGCTACCTGGCTGGGCTAGAGGTAGCCAGGGATTTTCACCCAGGCCTGAGCCTCCAGGCTGGAGATGCTGCCCCCAGCTGTGCTTCATGGTTCTGGACTCCAGCTCACTCGCCCCTCAGAACGGTTTGTACTAGGCCTTACTAAAAGTGGTGAAAGTAAGAGGCCAGCCCGGCCACGGGGAGGGGACAGCCCAGCAGGCTGGGGCTGGGGCACTGGGTCATGAGACACCACAAGCCTTTGAAATAAAGTTGAAAACACTTGGTCTATAAAAAGAAAGGGAAAGGCTTAAGGCAAATAACAGCTGTTTTATTTTATTTTGCTTTTTTCCCCCCTTTGTTTTTGTTGCTAATGGTTTCCCTAAGCAAGCTGCCAGATTTGGGGCTCCCTATCAGCACACTGGGTGCCCTGATTCTTCTTCAGACTCATCTTCGGAGAGCAGATGGCTGCAGGAGATGGCATTTAAACTCTGGGATGATCCCTGAGCTTCTTCCTGGGTGACCCCTCCCCTATACCTTTGGCCGTGTGGGTGAATGGATATGCAAAAAGAGATGGTGGACAAGTTATTTCCCCAAGCCTCCTTATGTGTGAGACCCTCCGGGATTACCTCTGTGGATCTGCTCCCCTGGGTGCTGGTATGACCCACCCCCATCTCTGCTCCATAGTATTCTACAGGCAGAAAGAAGAATCATTTATTACCAATCTTGGTCGACTTTATTCACCACCTGGGCTAGCACAATGCCTGGCCCAAGGGAGCCATGGTAGATGAACGCATGTGTGACTTCATCTGCCAGCCATGGAGTCCACATTCCCAGGCTTCTGAGGTGATTCCTGCTGAATGTACAAAGCCACCCCACTCACTAGGCTGTCTCCTCTGGGGTGGCTTTCCTATGCCAGCCTTCCTCTCCCTTGTGTCCCATACAAGCCAGTACTAGGCACTAGAAACTCTCAGCCACCCTCTTCTCAGGCCCCGCCTCCCCACTGATGTTCCACTCTTCAGTCCAAGATCAAGCATCCTTTCAGGAACCTGGAGGACTCTTGCCAAGATAGAGAGCTGGTTTTGTCAGTTTCATAATCCAAACCCTTCTCCCTGCCTGGAAGGAGTCCAGATTCTTAAAGATTTATTTATTTATTTATTTATTTATTTATTTATTTATTTATTTA
The DNA here is from genome assembly GCA_004027165.1 of Ctenomys sociabilis. Lineage (NCBI taxonomy): Eukaryota > Metazoa > Chordata > Mammalia > Rodentia > Ctenomyidae > Ctenomys > Ctenomys sociabilis. Next base: position 112,762 of record PVKA01002988.1, on the reverse strand, counting down.
TTAATACAGGGTTTCCCTATGTAGTTGAGACTGGCCTTGAACTCACTATGTAGCCCAGGTTGGCCTCAAGTTCACAGCAATCTTTGTGCCTCACCCTGCAGAATGCTGGGGCTATAGACACACACCATCACATGTGGCCTCTTTAGCATTTTTACAAAGCCTTATCTGGTCTGGTCCCACAGGCCTCTATAGTCATCCCACCCCCAAGCCCACCGTCTCCCTGGCTAGCCCACTCCCACTGCTTTCTTTCACTTAGGTGCTTTTGCCTGCCTGTCCTGTTCCTCTCTCATGAGCTACCAGATCCTCACTGAGCCTCAGCTCCGAATCTCCTCCTCTTCTGGGAAGCCCTTCTGGACTCAATTAAATGTCTTCTGGGTGCCCAGTAATTTTCAGGCTGTTAATTTCCCTTGATCTACCTGTGGATTCCATGGGGACAGGGACCATACTAACTTTGAACCTTTCTAAAGTCCTTGACCCAGCATATGCCTGGTACACTGAAGGGGCTCAAAGCATGGGTACTGATGTGAACTAAACTTTGGTTTACTGAGCTGAGCTACATGAATCAAACCTAAGTGAGTAACTGAGCCAGAGATTCAAGACAAGGCAGTAGAAGGCAGCTTGAGTCCTAGCCTGCAGTGCCAGGGATGCCCCTTCCACATTCATGGCATCGAAGCTCTTCCATTTACTGATGGAGAGGGGCCAAGGAGATAGCTGAGTAGAATAAGCACCTGCCTGGCAAGCGCAGGGTCCTGAGGTCAATTCCTAGTACCACAAAAAATGAAATAAAATAACAATATTTACCAACAGAGAGACTGAGGACCAGAAACCGTGAATGTCAGCATTAGATCCTTGAACCCAGTTCTCCCACATCCAGGTTCATGTATTCTTTCTGCCTGTCCCTGTTCCTCTCCCTTTCTCTGTCCCTGTCCCTGTCCCTCTCCTTCTCCCACTCTCTCTCCCTTCCCCTGTTCCTCTTCCTCTCTCTGTCCTGCTCCTTGTCCCTGTCCCTGTCCATCTCCCTCTCCCTCTCTCCCCTCTTCCTCCCTTCTTCCACTAGGAATGCTAGGTAAGTGCTCTACCGCTAAGCTTTAGCCCCAGATCGTTTCCTCTTTTGGGGGTTACGGATGAAAACACTTGCTGGGCTTTGGATGGATGAGTGGGCACATGCTCAGAGAGAGGAAACAATTTACCCGCCAGCGCGCAGGTGACGGGGAGCAGAATGAGGGCTGAAATAGAAATCTGTTTGATTCCCAGGCCAGTGATCTTTGCCTACAGAACCCTCCATAGGCTGCAAAATACTGCCCATATCAAAGGATAAGAGGTTGAGCCAAAATAGTAGCATTTTTGCAAGACTCTGCCATGGTCTGAACTCCCTTTCTGGCCCATGCCTTGTCCAAGCACAGCCTATGAAGCGCCAGGCCGTCCGCCTGTCAGCTCCTGCCCTCCAATCGCTCATACAACTTCAGAACCCTCCTGCGTGTGCACAGGCAGCTGCTATTTTTCTACTGTTCAAGCCAGGCTAATTTAAGGCAGGGAAGCTTTTCTTCCTCTTCTTTTAACTTGAAAAGGGTGAATCTTCTGTGGATGGCCTGGTAAGAAGTGAGAGCAAAGAGCCTGAGCAGGCAAGTTACAAAATAAGATGCATGGATGACCAATGAGCACGCAAGGCTGGGCCCAACTGCATGGACCACTTAGGACATGCAGATGAAGACTTCAACCACATTACTTCAATCTGTCATTGTTGTGCTGCTCAGATCAAGAGGTCCCAGGGCTTATACAACTGGGGTTTACAACTGGAATCTACGAAAGCCACGTAGGCCTTGAGAACATGAAAAGAGCCAAGTGAGGCTCCCCAAGAAATGGCTCCTAGCAGGAAGGGACCCTAGCCAGCTCATTAGCTTGCAGAAATGGGTGGGCCTGGGCGCTGCCAGATTGCTCCACCTGTCACTCACAGCTGGAAATCAAAGTCTCATGAGAATATGATCTTTTTTTATTGTTGACAGTGGTTTCAAGATTAGACCCAGGAAGTTCCACTCATAGAAATAATTGGGTGAATAAACAAAGATGCATGATAGGAGAATACCCATTGCAACACAACTCTAGTAGCAAAAGAATTTAAGCAACTAGTTGTCAAGTAACAAAGCTCAATAAACTATGACTTAGCCTCATGGTGGGACACTGCCAAATTCCTTGAAGGATGACATTTTGAGTTGGTGTCAATATCTTAAGACTTTCTGGTAGATAAGGAAGAAATTACAATTTTGATAGTCAAATGCCTGAAATTTTCCAAAGCAGGCCAGCCAGACCCATTCACAAGAAAAATAACCATTATAAGATAGAACCACTGAGTTGTACAACATACAGACAAACCTCCAGAGGAGACGGTTACACAGGTGTGACAACCACGTGAGCTGTGCAGATGAACATTCAGAGAAAATGACTGAGAAGACTTCGGTCAGGCTATTCCACAGTGATCAGGTGACGTCAACAAGAGTTCCTTGTGGTGGTGGTGGTGGTGGTGATGGTGAGGGGGAGACTGAGGCAGTGAAAAGTGACAAGATCCCAGTGAGTCAGCTTTGCCTGGGGCAATAATAGACAACAAATTGGTGCAATGGACAGAATGTGCCTGTAATGTAGGGCTGAGAGGGTACACGCTGTACTCACAAGCCAAGGTCCCAAGTCACCTCCCCTTGGCTGATATCACCAACTCAGCCAACCTGAGAAGAACACCCCACTTCTTTGGTGGGGTAAGTAAAACCCATAGCCCCAGGAAGACACAAGAAATGGCAAGTGATAGTAAATGAATGAGATATCAATAAGAGAAAAAAATTAGAATACAGTTAATTAAGAGGCAAGTCCTTGGTTGATGATATTTCCATCACTGGTTTGTTTTCTTTGGTGAATGTGCTTCTGAGCTTTAGTATTTGGTCGTTGTCTATTTTGTAAGATAGTTAAAGTACCTGTGAGAATTTGATATAACAGCTGTGTGAAGGGTTTATTTGGTTAAGTTTGTAATTAAGGCTTAAATGTGTGAGGATATTGAGGAGGGGGTGTAATTCAGTGTAGAGTGCTTGCCTAGCATGCAACAGGAGCTGGGTTATGTCCCTTGCAGTGCAAAAATAAAATTGAACAAATTCAGTATTTCCTCTCTCTCTCTCTCTCTCTCTCTCTCTCTCTCTCTCTGTGGTGCTGAGGATGGGCCACAGGGTCTCCCGCATGCTAGGTAAGTATTCTACCTGAGCCATACTCCCAGCCCTAAATGTACACATTTTAAAAACTCAGCAGCTTAGTAATTAGCATATTAAATGTTTTAAGAAATATTTGAAATAAGAAATTAGGGGCCACAGAGAAAAATAGTTGACAACGTTGAGTGTGCCTAAGGACAGTCACCTGGAGAGAAAACATTCTCTCAGGCTTTCACAGAGCAAATTGGTCAAGCAATGACTATGACTCATTCACATGACTGACACTGACAAAAGATCTACAAACTGCTGTACAGGGTTTAAGGGTAAGTCCTGAGGGGATTTGACTGACCTTGTCAGATACAGAAGTTACATTTTTTTTGTTACATAGGTTTTGCTTTATCTTAGCCTTAAGCATCCAGCAGAAAAGGATAAAAATGAGGTATAAAAAGTAAAGCCATATTAATATGCTGAGTAAAAGGCTCAAGGCAACAACTTCTGACATTGCCAGTCATGCAGATAACCCACTAATATTATAGACTACTGGACTATAATGGATTACTTTGCTGAATTCATGCACCTACAATAAAAGAATGGCAATGGAATACAATCTCTGATAAAAGTAAACAAAAAGAGGGATATAAAGAAGAACCATTTTGTAGTGAAAAAATATACATATATTTACACATACAAAATAGCATAGATATACAGCTACTTTCTCTTAGTTCAATGAGAAGACAGTTTTGAACTAATAGTGTTGACAAGATATCATGTCTGCATCTTGTACTATGAATAACTACCACGAAGACAATATGCAATGTATTAATTATTGTAACTGTCCTACTAACCTGTTTTGAGACTATCTCATTGCTATGTCTATCACAATAAAATTATTAAAAAATAAATTTAAAAAATTACAGAAGTGAAATAAGAAGTTAGATCTTGGACAGGCAATATACAAATTGTGATGACTTTCTTTCCACGTGCATTCTTTTCGGCCTGGAGAAGTTACCAATGGAAAGACATTTTGACTCTCAGAAGCTAGAAAAGATGCAAAAAGTGAAGCCCACTTTATGAGGCCAGGCACGGGGACCTGGCACTCTGATACCCTATACATGACAGAGTAATGGGCCCCAAGTGTGGTTGCTGGGTGTTAGTCTGATTAAAAATACCCCAAATTAAGAGGACCAGCCCACTTCCAGACTCACAGAGAAGACAAGCAGGTGATGTAGTCGTCTCATAATGTGCAGTTGTAATTATGTAGTTGTGTAGTAGTCTCCAACTCTGCAGTAGTTGCGTGCTATAAGGTCACTGTGAACACTGAATTAGCACATCCTAAGCCTTGCTTCTGGGGGAAATCCACGACTAGGGGATGGTGAGCCACTGGTCACATGGTCACCAACTGATGGATGCACAACCTTGTTGTCTACGCATTTGTGCTTTAAAACACTTTACTTGGTCGACTGTGTTGAATCATTAACACCAAGCTCACTCTTATTTTCTTGTGAAGGCCCGTTTCAGCCTTTCTTGCACCGAAGAATAATTGATGGCGCCTCAGTGTGAACAGCAGCGTCACCTACCAAAGCACAGATGCATCAAATGGTATTAAACAAGCTGCTAAAGGTCGCTGCTTACAGCAGAGAGCAAGACGAGACCGCAGAGCAAGGCCTTGGCGGCAGCTGGGAAGGCCACCAGCAGTGACTCAAAGCTTTGCAGGTCTGTGCGCGTCCCAGACAATGACCAAGAGCCACACTTTGGGGCCACCAATGAGTCTCAGCAAGCAGGAGAATTCACCAGGGAGGAATTCATGAATAAAGAGAGTTGACTCTACGACATAAGAAAGATGTTTGTGGCAATGCTGTGACAACAAACCGAGGAAGCCACAGAGGTGGGCTAAATGCTAAGCAGTAGGGGACCACAGTTACTCAACCTTACACTTTTGACCTTTGCCACGAGGGGTGTCTGTCTGTTGTGGAATGTTTCACAGCATCCCTGACCTCTACTCATTACTTGCCACTAGCACCCCGTCCTTCTAGTTGTGACAACCCAAGTGTCTCTAGATATTGTCCACTAAGAACAAAGAAGCAGCCACATGGAGAATGCTGTGTCTTCTCTCCAAAGAATGATACATAAAATGACTTGGGATGACTTTCCATGACATATTCGAGTAGGAATATAAATGACAGGTGGCAAAACTGAATGCCTAAGAAGAGCCTGCTCTTGTATCTGGCACACTTGAAAGCACACAGAAGAAACAAGAAGGTGAAGGTTTTTCTGTCTTCCTGCTGGCTAGGCATTGCCTGAGGACTCCACACAGGCAAAGTCTTAGAGTCTTTCAGAGTCATACAGGACTTCTGACACACAGGGTCTCTACTGTACTCCCCTAGCCAATGTGTCTTCCTGGTGTCTGCTTCTTAGGTGGGGCCAGCACTGTCCCCCAGGGATAGGAATCTGGTCCCTACCTTTAGTGCCACATTGCACTTATACTGAATAGGCTAAAAGCCCAGGTATAGTGCTGCCATGAACCCCTGGCTCCCCTAGCTGATCTCAACATAGATCCCGATGGGCATCTGGACAGTCCCCCAACTTGTTAGAGCTCCTAGATAAATTCATTCCTCTCTTCTGTGGCTTGGGTATGAATCAGTCCAGATGGACTCTCACTGAGCAGCGGGTGCACTGCCTTACCTTTACAATAACTTCCAAGCTATGGTTTGGATTTGTGCTCCTGTGGTGCTATTGGGAAGTGGTGGATCCTTTAAGAGGTGGAGCCTGATAGGAAAAAGGCAGGTCACTGGGGGGGGGGTTTGTCCTATATGCCCCAAGTATATTGAAACATTGAGAACCTGGGTGCTCTTTCTCTCTTTGCTTTTGGGCTGCCTTGGGGAAATGTTTGCCTCCAGCTCACACTCTTACCATGCTGCACTGCATCAGCGCAGACACACCAACTGGGCCGGTGGACCATGGACCAAAACCTTTGAAATCATGAATCAAAGTTTTTGCCTCATTAAGTTGGCTATCTCCCGTATTTTGTCATAGTGACAGCTGATGAGCTCGCTCCAATCTCAGCATCCTCTAGTTGCCTCTCCCAGACATGGTAGCTCTGGAGTTAGATGTATCTTGATTAAAATCTTGCTTTGGCCACTTGGGGTCTGCATGGTTGTTCACACATGGGTGTTCTTTCCTGATCCTCATTCTCCTCATCTGTAACATGGACTCCTCTCACAGGAAGTGTTCATTGGGCTGCGCCTGTGACATACTAGGTATATGGGGTCTCCATTGGGGTGATTGAACAGCTCTGGAGCTGAACAGTGGGCTTGCATGTGTACTTAATGTGCCTCATACTTTAACATGACTAAAAGTGCAAATTTATGTTATGTGGATTGTATTGCAATAAGTCCATCTATGAACCAGTTAGGGTAGCCCCCTTCCCCTTCTTATTCTTGAGTTCTTTGTGCTCTGGGCTATCCAGGTTTTGGATGCTTTTGCCTCTTTTTCCATCTCCAGACACTCCTTAGACATCTGCTCTGACCTTGAAGCTGACTAAGTCTTGTTTTTCCCTCTTCTTGGAAGGCCCAGCCCCACAGAGACCATTCAGAGGGCAGGACAGGCCAGGGGAGGGACCTGAGGAGACAGGGCTGACCATCCCCTGATACTTCAAGTGCTAACGACCTTGGCAGCCTGAGAAGAGAAACCCCACCCCGCGTAGGAGTCAGGAAGCCAGCCCTTGTTTCTCTGTGGTGATGGGTGTCCGCAGCTGGAGTCCTCTCTGGGCTACAGATAAGTCAAGGCTGGGGAGTTAGCCCTCAGCCTCCTCTGCCCATAAGCTCCTCAAGACCACCTGCTTAAACTGACTTCTCACACACCATCTCCCTGAGCCTCAAATTCTTCTCTCCTTTTCTCACATTCTCCAACCCAGGAGCAGCACCTGTCTTCATTCAGCCCCATGCAGAAACATAAAGCCACAGCTCACTTCTTGCCAGGTACCTGGAACCCTGGCATTGTCGCCCTCCATCTCCAGTGTCTGCCCAGAGGATCCAAGTCCCCCTGTAAGGGTGGACCATACTCTGTGTGTGTGTGTGTGTGTGTGTGTGTGTGTGTGTGTGTGTGTTCCTGTGATCCTGTGTCCCTAGGGTGGACAAAGGTAACTCTTCATTATAGCTGGGACACTGCTTGGGATACAGAAGTTCTGGGTAAGCCCACTGTATTTGGAGCAGTTTTGGGGGTGCTTGGATAGACCTCAAGCAGCAGTCTCTGCTTCTCCACCCATAGAAGGGCCTGCTTTCTCTGTTCTCAGCTGCCAAACCATTTGGAGCCAGAGCCAGGACCAGGTGCCCCTCTCCCAGCCTCTGGAGGGCGTTTCTCTGCCAGTCTTGAAGTGTTCTGTCCTGTGTGTACAGTGCATGGGCTGTCCCACTTTCCTCTGCACCTTCCTGTGGTGGGGGGCCAGCTTCCAGCCAGTATGAGACCAGCTGGATGCCACTTGGGAGGTCTCCTGCCAAGAAATCAGATGGAGAGCAGTGTGTGCCCCAGGCAGCAGCTGGCTCCGGCTGTTATGGACTCCCCTGAGGCTCACACCTCTGTGTCCTCAAAAGATGAGGGGCACAGCTGCAGGTCTTCCAGACCTTGTTCTGTTCTCCTGCCCCCCACCTCTCATCAAACAACCAGCCAACCCTTTCTCCCTGATGTCTCCACCCCAGGCAGTCTCTCTCGCCCACTCCCCACTCTCTAAAGGAGCCCTCTGGAACACAAGCTCTCTCTGCTGACACTGCCAGGGCTCCCTATCGCTCTCTGGAAAACGGTCCGACTCCTGCTGGACCCAGCAACCTCTCCTGAGCCGGCCCCTGCCCCAGCACTGCGCCACTGCACTCCAGCAGACAGAGCTCTCCCTTCGAGGCTGTTTGGCAGCCTTGCTTCCATCACGTCCCCTCTCCAGAAACCCAGCACCTGCCTTTCCACCTGGTGAGCTCTCCCTCATGCACACCCATCAAGACCTGCCAAGGTGAATCCCACTTAGAACCACCTGTGCTTAGAAATACCCATCAGTGCCGGAAGCTTTGAGAATTAAGAAAGAAGTAATTTTGACTACAGACAGGCATGGGTACAGAACCTGGGTGTCCTGCTGATTTCGTGGGTGACCTGTGGCAAGGACTTCACTCTTCTATTTCTTCATCTGAAAAGTGGGCCAACAATATTGGCCTCACAGAGTGGTGGTGAGATCTCCATTAGCACGACGCACACAGGGCCTGGCTCTCCCAGGGATAATCCCACAAACTGCAGCTACGCTTTGCCACATCACTGTGCATCCAGAAGGGCATGTAGGAAGCAACTCCCAGGTATAAAGCAAAGCTCAAGCCCAGGGGAAGAAAACAACAGGAACCACACGCCATCAGTGAAACAAGTAGGTTCCTTTTAGGGTTTGTGTGTATTTGTCCCCCCAAAGCTCATGCAGTCATTGAGGCGCAGTTCTACAGTTTGTGATTAATTCATGATCCAAGGCTGGGATTATGGATCTGAATACTGCTGGGATTATGGGTTTGAGTACTGCCGGGGGAGGGGGGTTATGGGTGTGAGCACTGCACCCAGCCTGGAGTGGATAGCCTGAATCACAAGAAGTCTGTGGCTTAAGGAGATGAGAATTCATTCACTTGCCACCCTTTGAGGGAGACAGACCTGCTCTCTGCAGCCACTGTTGCTGTTACTCCTCCCTTTTGCTCTTGGTATTTTTGTTATTTCCCTGCTCCATGACCTGCTGCCCTCTGCCCTGTGCTGCTCTGCCTTGGAGCCAGCTGAGTATGGACTGAAACCTTTAGTAACTGTGAGCTCAATAAACCTTTCCTTCCTTCACTGTGAGTGTCAGGTATTTGTCCCAGCACCAAGAGAAGAGTAACTGAGACAGTTTCCATGGTAAGCACAGAGTACCTGAATTTTTACAAAAACAATATATTTTTGTATAGATAGAAGAGCACCTAGAATGGGACATTCTACATCATTAAAGGAGCTACCTGTAGGTGAGGCAAGATTTTTATTACCTGTGTTTTCTATTGTTTTTCTCTATGAGTGCTTTAAGTCAAATTGTGTCGCCCAAGAGGTGCATTGAAGCCCTAACACCTGCCTCCTGTGAATGAGACCTTATTTGGAAATTGTTATCCTTCCAAACATAATCAAGTTAAAAGGCATTCACTCTTACTCTAATCTAATATGGCTGTGTCCTTACAAAGATGAGAGACACAGAGTCACCCAGGGGCTCTCAGGGGGCAAAGCAGTGTGACTGTGAGGCAGGAACAGAGCGAAGGACAGGCAAATGGAGGAAGGTCAAGACTCTAGGCTACCCAAAAAGCAAGGAGATGCACCAAAGGGTCCCCAGAGCCCGCAGAGGAAGTGTGGCAGGCAGCCACCAGGACCCATGCTCAAAGGGCAGCAAGAGAATGAATTCTCATCTCTTTAAACCACAGACTTCTTGTGATTTGTTATGGCACCCATAGGAAACTCATGTGATACGTACTTGTGTCCTGGAAAAAGACTAAAAGTTTATAAAACAAGAGAAAGGAAAAGAAAAGGGGGTTAGAGCCTGGTTAGGAGGTGCAGCTGCCAGGTCCTACCCCTTGGAGGGCTTGAAGTGTCTGCTCAGGGCTTTGCCTAGATATGCAGGGAGTGGAGTGTTTGTCGAAAGAATAAATACCCTGGCCTGCATGTGAATGTGTCCTTATCTCTGTCCTGTTTCCATACATGCTTAGCACCTGCCCACCTGCAGGCCCAGCCCTCTGGTCAGGGCTGGCATCAGGTGCATGGGTGGTCAGGGACCTGGTAGGGTTCTAAGCCAACAGCCCTATGGCCAGCAGCCTCTCCAGAGCCACTGTGTGATCCCACGCCCTCCACCTCTTGACCCAACCACACCTTCCAACTGCTGAGTGCCATGCTGCTTTCGGCACCCGCTACCCAGAATGTAGGCCCAAGCTTGCCATCCCACTCCACTCCGCCAGGGATCTGTGGCTCTCTCAGACCCTTCATGAGATGCCCCCAGAGCAGAGTGACTTCAGGTGGATTCATCCCAACTGTGCTATTAGAGGGGGCTGGGTGGAGGCAGGTCCCTGCATGGGTGATCTGGAAAGGTGCATCTTGTCCCTGACTCCTCCCTGCTGCCTGTTTCTGCTGTGGAGCAAACTGACTTTGGACAGAACTCACTGGAAACTGCTAGTCAAATCAACCTCCCCTCCTTTAAGCTGTGGGTGTGGCAGTTTGTCCCAGCGATGGGAAATGATTAAGACACAGCAATGCGTGACTGCTGTCTGTGTCCTGTTTGGGCCCCACCCCCCACCCAGCACCGGGCATCTCTCCCTGCCACCCATCCATCACTGGCATCCTCAGACCTCTGCCCCTTGCCTTCTTTAAGCTGAGACACTATTCAGGCTGTGAGGCAGAGCAAACGCCACGCCAAGGGCCCACACAGCACAACTGTGCTCAGCCCTCCTTCCGGGATGGGGGACCAAGGGGAGCTCATCTGGATGGTCTCCAGCCTTCTTCCCTCTGCTGGACGAGGCCTCTATCTCCATCAGGGGAAGAAAGAGCAGATGTCTTCTGCCCCTCCGCGTGACCTGTCTGCCTTGAAGAATAGCAGGAAGCAGCCCTGGGGACCTGCTAATGAGCTCTGGACAACTTCCCTCAGGCCTGGCAGAGGAGCTTCAGGGAGAGCCTGTGGGCCCTCCTTCCTGAGGTACTTGGGCCTCTCCTTCTCGAACACCTCCTTCCTCTTCCTTCTCCAAGGCCTGGGATGTTGTGGACAGGCCCAGTTCGTGAGAGGAAGCTGGGCAGAGGAAACACGTTTGTTCTCTTCTGGCCTGCATTTGTCGTAAACAGCTTTCCATTTTCTTCATTAGATCACACACACTCTTGAATAAGGTTTGCAGGATACTTGGCTTGGGCTGAGCTTACTTGCTTGTAAGGTTCAGAAAACACAGTCAAAATAACTGAAGTTAGTGGGAAGCTGGGAGACACCAGGGAGACCAAGGGTCACCAAGATCCCAGAGGGAAACCAGATACAGTGATGGCTGCTCCCAACATCGCTTCATCCCGCCTGCCTCTCCTGGCCTTTCTGTGTCATTTCTCCAATTGACAGCTTGCTTGTCAAAGTCTCCATTTCACTGCCCCCAAATGGAGGCCCTGCCAACTAATCCAGTCTTTGCCTATCCAGGGTTTCCTGTCATGGCCCCCTGGCAAACTGATTGTGTCTGGCCACTCACCTAAGGTCTTTATTACTGGGGTTGCTAAGTAAGCTTTCAGTCTCTAAGTAATCAGAGAAAGGAAAGCTTTGTTCTTCTCATTTATGAGGAAAATGGATGAGAACATAGAAGCTAAGAGTGACTAGGGACCTTACCTCACATCACTCATCTTGCGGGCAGGAAAGCTGAGATTTTAACTCACTACCTGAGCTCGGAAATGCATCATCTGGCCTCACATGTGAACTAGTTTCCTCTAGATCCTATGTCCCATGGCCCAAGCAGCAATGGCCCCAAGGATGGAGGAGGCTCCTGTACTACTCCAGTGCTCTGCAAGGAAGAGGGAACAGGACTGTCCCCAGGAGCCAAAGCTCCTTGAGGTCAGGGAGTCCCACCATGTTGTTCCCTGACGTGGCCAGTGCCTAGCCCACGGCAGGTGCTCAGCAAGGATTTGTTGAATGAATGAGCTCCAAGCAGGGGAGTCTTGTCCCTGCCAAATGCAGAAGAGGTCACTGAAGCCTTAGTTGGGCCCCATGTAATCACCTATCTCACCCCTTAAAAGTAAAAGATACATTTTGTTAATCTTTGGTCTTGGAAGTCCTTGCACCCCAGCTCTCCTTCCCTGCCTCTGAGGAGCCTCTGGGGTAGAGCTTCTGCCTTTATCCAGCCTTCCTTCCACATTGTGGTTGCTAATGCAATTACATTTCTTTGCAAAGGTTCTAAGCAGAATATTAAGCTTCAAAACAATGGCAGTGGATTGCATTAATTATCATCACCTTGTTTCATGAATCCAGAGGTCCAGACCCTAGATTAGGATATGTAAATGAATGAAGATTTGACAGCATCTTGTCAGCAAACGGGCTTCTCTGGTGACAGATAGGTGGCTTGTGTTTGCTTTAGAGATATATTCTGAAAGGCCCCAGCTGACTTATGCTATACCTTCCAAAACTTTTTGGGGCATCTTCTTGAACTTGGATAGTTTGGGTTTTTTAATTACCAAAAAGTATTAATTGTATTACTGTCAAAAACAGTTTCTTCATGTGGGTTTGTTCTTATCCATCTGTGTCAAGCAAAAGCCATAAGGATCTGAGTTTCCTTTTCCTTGCCCACTGGTGAACTTTCTGGTGGGGTGTCTCTGCTTTTCCCCACCTGCTCAAGACTGCAATGTACATGTCCTTTAGCTTCCTGCTGGGTAGCTCCTGCCCATCCCCTCTGTAGGCCAAGGGTGGTTCCTGTCTGTCATTTCTAGCTCCGTTGCAAATAGTGATATGAAATAGGGCTCTTGGGAGACTCAATGTCATTGTACCTCCTCTCTCTGCATCCTGCACTGATCTTGACTTTTTCTACTCCCACCAGGAGTACTCTAGTGTCATCAGTTCTTTGGGGGGTGTTTATGACTTGGGAGGAGCAGAGAGGACCCTGGAGGACTTTCAGGGCACAGATGGACAGGCGAGAGGAGGAGGGCTGAATGAGGAAGGGTATCCCTTTGCGGGTTGAGAGATACAGCCATGAAATCTACACCTCTGACCCCTTTTCTGGCTCTCTCTTGGCCTCACCAAGTGCCCTGGGCCATGTGGGCATGGCTTCCACATGTCACTATCCAGGCTGAGCCTATCCTCTGGCCTCTGAATCATTAACTCTCTAACTTGGTGTACAGGACCACCTGGATGACTCCTTGAAAGAAGAGCAGTCACCTCCATTTTGGCTTAACCTGGCCCTGTTCCATTCGCAGACGCATACAGAGCTGGTTAGGGTATTTCCTTATCCCGTCAATTGGCTTTAAGCAATGCAAATGGGTCTAGCCCACAAGCTGATGCTGATCTTTGAAGCAAGGTCAGTGAAGCCCCGCCTACAGCTCCCGCAGTGTGGGCAAACCAGGCCTCATGCAGCCACACTGTGGGCTGGACTGAGCCTCAGGAAAAGGCTGTGACATCTCAGGATATAAAAACTTACTCATAAAAGCTGAAGCATGGATTCTAAGACATTAGATACTGCCTTGAATTGTGCTATGAAGATTATTCTTTCTGTCTGCCTGCCTCTGTCTTTCTCTCTCTCTCTCCCCATGTTATAGAGGTGATTTCAGGCCTCTTACCTATCCCAGCTCACTGTACTCACGTGGTTCCCACCACAACTAAGATCACTCATTTCCAAGCCACTCTCCTCTTCACGAATTAAGAAAACCTGCACTCAGCCCTGGGTTGAGGTCTCTGTTCCAATGAGCCATCCTTCATTCTGGACCTAGGGTTCCCTTGGCCTCCCACATCTTAGATATATATATATATTTGTGTCTTTACTTGTGCCATGGGCTTCACTTGGAGAGCTTCCTGGAAGAGACATGACTTACACGGTCTACTCTCATCCCCTGGGACTATTCTGGGAATGGCCAACTTGCTCCCTAACGAGGCAACCATGGCTGGCTCTAGATGTGGGAAAGGCTTAGCCTGGTTTCACGGTTAGTTCAGCAAGTGCTATGTTCATATCTTGATGTCCTCAGGAGCCTCAGGTGCTCGTAGGCCCAGTTATGGGAAGGTAATTGGATTACGGGGTTTATGGCTGGCTTGCTATTAGGAGGCAACATCCAGTCCTTGGGCAGTGGCGGTCACTGGCTATCTCCCTCCCCAGCTCCTCTTCTGACTGGTCTCCTCCTGGTGCCAGGCATGGGCAGCTCTCCTGTCTCAGGCCGGCTAAGGACTAAAATTTCTACAAAGGACAAGTTATAGTAAGCCCTCCTTTAAGTTGCAGTTGTTAGCTCTTTTGCCCCAGCAACAAAGAAAATAGCTAAGACAGCAAGCATGTGTCACCCAAGATGTGCCTCGATGAACGAGGCCGCAGGATCGGCTCTGGGGCTGCTTGGTCCAAGGGCTTTTGCCTCTGAGCCTTCCATTTCCCCACCTGTGTACCCTGTAATCCCAGCATTCCCAGAGCTGGGGGCAGGAGGATCAGAAACGTGAGCCCACCCTTCCAACTTGGTGAGTTAGTGAGGGGCAACATTTACCTAACAGCAAAGGGGGGCTTTGCAAGAAGCTCAATGTGATCAGTTCAATCCCCGCTACTGTAAAACAACAATAATGAAAACAATCTCCAGTTCTCATCTGAACCACACCTGCCTTTCTGTCTGTAGCTCTCAGGGCCAAGCTGTGGCCAAGGCAGACCAGCCCCTGCTGAGGGAACTGACTCTGTGGAGTCTGCTCTTCCTTCTTCTTTTTCTCTGGCCCCTCACAGCTCTTTCCTGCCTATCCTAGACTTTTCAGCTGCAGCTGAATTTGAACTCTGGTGTGCTCTCCTTCTGAGTGCTGGGCAGCAGGCAGGGCTGACTGACAGGACCCAGAGGCGCTTCCCACAGTGTACAGAAGACAGGGGGCGGGGTTGGTGTGTAGTGTCCTCCGCATGTCTGAGTCGAGAGCAAGGGTGGGAAGGACGCTCAGGGTGGGCGGACAGGGCCAGAGGCGTCCTCAGCCCCGTGGATGCCCATGGGTGCTTGAAGGCCCAGCTGCAGAGAAGACTGAGGGCAGGAAGCAGGTATGAAGAGACCCTGAGGGCCTGGCTGAGAACAGGCCAGAAAACCTGCGATCTGGGGCCCTACCTCTTCCTGGCTATGTGGCCCTGACCACGTCACCTCCCTTCTCCGAGCCTCTGCCCAGATGTCTGCACAGTAAGGAGTTTATGGGAAGGGCCAGAATTCTGAGTCCAAATGTGTCTGATGGGACCCTAAGCCCGGCAAACCCTTTGTGCCTCTCACTTCTTTCCTCTTCCTCCCTTTCTTCCTCCCTTCCTCCCTGTCTCTCCTTTTCTCCCTCCCTTTCTCCCTCCTTTCCTCTCCCTCTCCCTCCTCTCTCTCTCCCTCCCCCATCCCTTCCTTCCCTCTCTCCCTACACCTCTCTTCCTCGCTCTGTTTTTCCCCTCTCCACAAGCCTTGGAAACCGCTTCAGAGGCTCTGAGAGACCCACTCTTCCCCTGTGCTCCCAGCTGCTGACTCCTGGGCTACTGCTCCAGAGTTTGGGGTGAACAGCACCCAGAGCTCCTCCCAGCTAGGTGCACAGCACAGCCACAGAGGCCACCTTCCAGCGGGGCCAGAAAAAGCAGGGCTCCCAATCCCCCACAGACCAAACCTAGCAACAGTCGGGGTTCCTATGGCAACCTGTGATTTATTTTTAGTCGTCCTTTAACATTAACATGATGTGAGGGGATCTGAGAGTTACATTACTCTTTTAACAGCACCAAGAATAAAAAGGAAAGAATGTCTCTTTGCTCTTTGTAAGGAGGTGTCAACCTTGGGGGAGGGGAGAGGCAACAACAAATGCTGACGTGTATGCCGGGGCCTTTCCTGACAACCATCAGCATCTCGCTTCCAGGCGTGCAGGGAGGCCACCCCAGCCAGAATCTGCAGGCCGAGTCCCAGGGCCGCTCTGAGGAAGAGGGGCTGGGGCAGGGCAGTCCCAGCCAGGCAGGGTTGGCAGTGGGGCCTCGGCTACAGGGTCAGAGTGTGGACAGGAACACAAATAGCCAGGCCACTCTGTGGGCTGTGTTGCCCAGTCCCTAGGCCTTCTTCTTAGAGCAGCAACAACAGAGCCAGAGCCAGACTAAATGACTGCATCCTCTGAGGCTGTAGCCAGCCCGGGTCGCAGCTTAGGGCAGGCCCAGCGTCTACCTACAGCCAGAGGATAGGGTGGAATGTCAGGCTCTGTCCGAGACAACGCAGGCGGTTCGGATGCAGCAGTGAAGCATCTACGCTGCACCCAGGCCTGCGCCATGCAGCAGGGTCATGAAGATACAGAGTTTAATTCTTCCTGGGGAAAGTCATGGTTGGGACAGATGGTGTGGAGAAAAATAGCCATGACATGGTGTGGACAGCCGCCGGTCAGGCCAGGGAAGCGCCCGGCGGGAGTGATGCAGGGGCTGGTTCTGAGGGTGAGCGGGCTGTCCAGGCTGCTGGTTTGTATGGCTTGGGTTTACTGCTGCCTGCTGAGGGTTCCTCGCTGTTCTGGTCATACGTGCTACTCTCCTGGCCAGAAGCCTGGCTGCTTAAATACTCTGTCTCTTTCTAGCATGTTTGGTCCAAGGAATGGGCACATGGCCCAAGAGTGGCAGTCAGTGCTCCTCCCTAGGGCTGGGCTACAGATACCAAGAGAGCCTCGCTTGCTTTGTGTTTGGAGCAGTTCACTTTACCTGAGAGGCACTGACCTCTGCGAACTCTGGCTCACTGAGAGCTGCTTCCCCCCCACCACCACCCCCGCCACAGGCTGCTCTCAGAGGTCAAGTGTGCAGACACAGGCTATTGTCCTTGTGGAAGCCCCTGGCTCCTCAGATTCCCAAGCTTCCCCTGCAAGATCCTGGAGCCTATGCCAGAAGGTGGGCTCAGAAGAGATGGGTCCTCCCTCTGCAGAGCCTCGAAGTCCTCATCTGTAGACTGCAGGTGGCAGCGGCATCTCTGGAGAGGGTTGTGGCACAGCTCCGTGAGGTGACTTAGCACTGTGGCACTAAGGGGACATCCAGTGTATGCTCACTGTCCCCACTCAGGAGCAAGGCATGAACTCCTCATCTGAGGACCTTTTCCCTTCCCTTCCCTTCCCTTCCCTTCCCTTCCTTTCCCTTCCTTCCTCTTCCCTTCCTGCCTCTCTTGTCCCCTTCTTTCCCCTCCCCTCCCTTCCCTTCCCCTCCCCTCCCATCCCTTCCCTTCCCTTCCTTTCCCTTCCTTGGTCTTTCCTTCCTGCCTCTCTTGTCCCCTTCTCTCTGCTCCCTTCCTTTCCCCTCCCCTCCCTTCCCTTCCCTTTCTTTCTTCTCTTCCTTCCAATGAACACTAATGAAACAATATAATTGGTACAATATTTTCAAAACATCCTCTGAAAGATCTGTGTGCTCCTCTGGGGGTCTCGAGATCATGTGGCCAGGACTCAATCCCATGCTGACCCTTACTCTTAACGGCTGTGCTCTGCTGCTGCCCTGGATGTGACAGGTCCAGGTGTTGACTGCAAAGGGCCATACAGAGCTGCGATGGTGACCTGCTCCATTCTCGCCCTGTCCAGCTCTTGCACAGAACCGAGTGCCTGGCGCCCTGGTTCTCGGCCTCTGTGAGAGATGATCTGACAGACTCATTCACTTCTTTGCCTTTAAAGGACATGCCCAGTAACAGCCTTTCAGTCGGGACTGGTGGATTTGGGGCGCTCAAGAGGGGGATGTCTTCAGGCCAGGGCGCCTCTGAGATGTCTCCCCAGTCACTGCAGAGCTGACAGCTCCCTGGGGGAGCACTGTGCGCCCTCCCCGTGGGGAGGGGTGGGGGTGGACCTGGCTGCCGGCACTGTTTTGACAGTGGCAGGTGGGATGGGGCTGGGGGAGATAAAACAGATCTCAAACTTGGCTGAGCCTTTCCAGCAGGGCTCGGGCTGTAGTACACCTGCCCTGAACAGTTCCCCGAGAAAGGAACTCTTCAGCCAAAAACTGGGTGACTTTTCCATCTGGACAGCCTCAGACTCTGGTCTGATTCAGGCTCAACGTAAACAAGGGGGTGGGGGTGGGAGACCACAGGATGGCGCCCAGCTCCAGCCCCAGCCCCAGCCCCGCCCCTACGCAGCACCCACACTCAGCACCTCCTCTGTGAATCTCAGAGTCCTTTTGTAGGGAGCAGGTAGACAAGTTGCCCTGGGAAGTTCTCCCCCGGTGGGCAGGGCATAGCTATCCATTTCTAATCATTGGAACCAAAAAGCCTCAAAGGAAAAAAAACCCACAAAGGTTTCACAGGTCATCTGAAGAAAACCTACTGACAACCAAGAAAACCTATGAATACTTTAGGTGTCAAGGAGTCCTGGGTTCAAATCCCACCTCTACCACACACTGTGTGGCCTTGGGCCACCCAGCCCCCTTCGATGATTTGCCTGTGCTATTTGCCTGAATAGTCAGGGTGACATTATTATTTGTATGAGACGGAGTCACTTGGTCTCCATGGACTCTTACTCCATAAAAATTTATTAAAATTATGGGATTAATAGGACCGCATCCCAGTACTCAGGGAGGGCATTGGTATAGTCCCTTGTGAAACCAAACCAAGCCCAGACTCTGAGCTCCAGCCCGCCCGTGCCGTTCCTCCACTTAGGGTGCCCCTTCCCCTTACCAAGGCTGCAAGCCTCCCACGGCCCAGCTCACATCAACTCCTCCAACCTCCAAGTGCAGCCTCTCTCCTGTCCTTCTTCACTCTTTGGTCTTCTCTGTATTTCTTAGCACATATCACTCGCTGAAATTCTGCCTATTTATCTGCAGGTTTTGAATTTCGCTCTTCTTTAGAATGAAAACTCCAGGAGGGCAAGAATCTTGTGTACTCACTTCTGTGTCAAGAACAGATACTGGCACGTAGCAGGGCCCTTTGTCTCCATGGGTCCTGTAGCCACAGATTTAACCTACTGCAGATGGGAAACAATTTAACTTTTATTTTCTTGTCAGTATCCCCTAAATTGATGCAGTACAATAATTATTTACATAGCATTTATATGTGTCAGGTTATACAGGTCATCCAGCTGTATACTCAGATCACAGAAGGATCTGAGTGTCTCCTGATTTTGGAACCCACTCTGGTCCTGAAAACCAGTCCTTCACGAACACCAAGGGCTGACTATGTTAGGTAAAGGAGGAAAGAGAAACAAGATGTGGAGGAAGGGGGAGGGGAGGAAAGGAGGGAGGAGGAGACCATGATGGTGACGGGGCAGGTTGTGGGTCAGGGTCTGGGGGAACCTCAGGCACACTTGAGCTGAGAAGGGGTGGGCAGAGTGGAGGGAAAGCAACCTGATAAAGTGTCACATCCTTGTGACCACTGAGGAAACTAGCCACAGCCCTGGGCTGAAGGGATAAAGGGACAGGGTGGCCTGCATGGAAGCCGCCCATGGTAGCCCTGCAGGAAGCTGCAGAGCCCCGACCCTGTTGGGCTCCTGTTGTCTGGTTTCAGAGAAGCAGGGAGGGAGGTGTTAACAGAGGCCATGGGTGTCACCTGTGGGGCCAGGTCAGAGGAACCCAGGGGGGGATGGGTGACCCTGAGCAATGAACAGAGAGTAGGGGCTAGGGAGACCCTTGGCAGCCCCCAGGGGCCCTTAGGGGACCCTGCCCCTGGGTCAGCCAGGACCCTCCCCTACCACTCAGCCATCAAGGCTCTGATCTTTGGTAGCAGAGGTTGTTTCAGTGGGTCCTATCTTGCACCACCACTGTGAGGCTGTCACTAAGTGTCATCTGAAAATAGAACTGCCGCCTGGGCCTGTGGTGACAATGGCACTGTGGGGGAAAGTGCTGCCAGTGGAAGCCACTCCCAGCCCCGTGCTCCTTTGGCTACTGAAAGACGCCTAGTGGCTTGTGATGGGACCTCGCACTGGACACCTGGTAACACATGTTGCAGATACGATCAAGTGATTTTGTCCCAGCTCAGCTTTCTGGGGACCTTTTCCTCTTCTCTCCATTTGGGACACTAAAGGTCAGGGCAGTGGTAATCTCCTCGATACCAGAGATATACAGTGAGGGGCAAGGCTGAGTCCAGTGCCGATCCCACACAGGTGGGCGAGCTCGAATGAGGCCATCAGAGTGGGGTACAAACCAGCACCACGGTGTCCTCTCGGGAAGGGGAAGTCCAGGCACAGACACACAGGGAGAGGGCCGGATCAGTGTGCCATGGCTGCAAGCCATTGGACACCAGGGTTGACCAGCAAACTTCCAGAAACATGGGAGAGGCGGGAACAGTGGTCCCTCACATCCCCAAGGGGAAACCAGCCCTGCCAGCACCTTAACGTCAGTCCCTGGCCTCCCAGACAGTGAGACAATATATTTCTGTTGCCTAAGACATCCCATTTGTAGGGCTGGCCGGATAGCTCAGAGGATTAAAGCACCTGCTTAGGCGCACACAGGAACCGGGGTTTGATCCCCCACATACCATGCTGGCCCAGCCCCCAGGATGCACTGAGACTGCGAGTGAGACTGGGCATGGTGGCGTGTGCCTGGAATCCCAGCACTTGGGAGGCTGAAAACCGAAGGATCGCTATGAGCCCGATCTGTGTAGGGAGGCCCTGTTGTAGACCCTGTGCTAATTACATTAAAAAAAGACATTCCATTTGTACAACATACAGTGCACCCCACACTCTTAGATTCCACGTGCTCAAATTCAACCAACAACAGGTTGAAAATAATTTATTTTACAAACTGTGTCAGGATGAAATGTGGACAGACTCTTATCTTGCCGTGATTCCCTAAGCGATACCCTGTAACAACTGCTTTACATGTGTGCACATTGAGGTATTAGGGCATCTAGAAATAATTTAAAGTATAGGGTTGCACGGGCTCTGTGTAAATAAAGTCTAGGATGTGCACAGGATCTGTGTAACTACTGCACTGCTTTATGTAAGAGACCTCATGGATTTAGGTATCCCGGCAACCTCCAGAGCCCATCCGCCATGGACACCAACAGATGGTGGACAGGGTTGAGGCAGCCCTAGCAAACTCAAACTGCTCCAGAAGTTCTCAGAAAGAGCCAGTTGCCATCTCCGAGGGTGAGGCTTTTCCTGCCTTACTCCTGAACACTCCCTGAAGATGACACTAGATAGGAAGGTCCAAGAGCAAGCATGGCCAGACTGACCCCGCAATGACGCCTGGTGCCAGGCACACACATCTGCATTCACTGCCCCCTACTTCTGGGGCTACCTTGGTAAGCAGCCCCATTCTACAGGTGATCTGAAAAGGGGCTGGGGAGATGGCTCAGTGGAATAAGTGCTTCCCTCACAAGCACAAGGATCTGAGTTCAATCCCCCGTTCCACAAAAAAAAAAAAAAAAACTGTTAATTAAGAATGTTGTTTCCTGGTGGTGCAGGCTGTACGTCCACAGCTTTGGAGGCTGAGGCAGGAGTATTATGAGCTTGAGCTGAGCCTGAGCAATTCAGTGATAGGAGGAAACAATGTGGTAGGTGGAACCTCGCCATGGCTTAAGTAATTTTACATTACAGGTGATCTGGTGCGGCAGGCTGGGGTTCTGACCCAAAACCCCTCTTCTTCCAGGTTTCAAAGACAGCTGGGGATGCTCTCTTGCTCCCTGGAGAAGCACAAGTGGCACCGAAGGAGGCAGAGCTGCCCTGGCAGCCTGGGAGTCCCTCACAGCCGGTGCATGGAAGCCTCCTGGAACCAGGTGCTGCTGGGAGAAATCACTAGCCACCACCCACGTCACAGGCCTCGCGGGGCTCAGGCCAGCCACCTGTCTCCTCCCTGGATTTTCACTCCCTGAAAAGCAGCTGGACCGCAAGGGAAGTGCACCCCACCCTTCTGCAAAGCGGACAGGCAGAGTAGTACTGGGCCGGTGCCCAGCTCTGCTCCTCTTTGATCCCCCATCTACATGTGTCTACTTCCTCCACAGATCCCCTTCCAGGTTCTGCTGTCCAGTCAGGCCCAGCAGCGCAGCCGGCCATGAAGTCTGGTGTCCCTAGAACTGAGTTCAAGTCCTGATTTTGCTTCTGCTAGCTGGATGCTCCTGGATAAGTCATTGACCATTCTGAGTCCTTGTTACCTCAACTGTGCAAGAGGGGTCATAATGATCCTGCTTTAGAGAGCTGCTGAGGGGAGTGAATGCAAAACACATGTGATGCACTGGTAGAGCGTCTGGCACACCGGTGCTCTGGAAGCAAGGGGCTGCCCCATTGCCAGAAATATTTTTACTATTATTATCTATGGTGTCCAAGAGAGATGGAGCAGGGTAAGATTACTGACGTGGGCACAAGTCCCAGCTCTGCCTCTCATGAGCTATGCGACCCTGGGCAAGTCACCTTTCGCTCTGAGCCTTGGTGTTCTCATGTAAGCCAAGGGCGCAAAGGCCTCACCTCAGGAAGGTGGCCCAAGATGTGAAGAAAGACGTGTGCATGTTGCTGCCTGGTTGGGGCTCCGAACTTAAAAATAACCCTAGAGAGTGTCCCCTTGCCAATCTGCAGCCAGTCCTTCATGGAGCATGAGTGAGTCAGGGAACCTGAGGGCCCCCGGCAGCCAGCAGGTGCTCTGTCAGTGTTTGAAGCTAAACAAATAGGCTGTGTGTTTACCTAAGGTGGCGTGTTGGCATTGCCTGTGTGCGCGGGGATGTGTGTGATGCCATCCTCAGGCACAGGGAGCGTCCTGCCCCCGCCAGCCCTGCCCACTTTGCTCAGGTGCTGAACGAGGAAAAGGATCCAGCTTATCTCTCAGGGGTGTGGACCCTCCCAGTCCTGTCTTGCAGGGACAGGGTCCTCTGCTAGTGGTGGCCCCAAAACAAGCCTCAAAGATGCCCTGGGCTGCGCACGCAAAGCTGGCGGTGTTTGCTTTGACCTCTGGTTTCTTGCCTTGGGGGTGCTCACCGGCTTGCTCTATCCCAGCCTCATCCCCTGTGTGTGCTGGGAGCGGGGAGGTTTGTTCCTGGCTCATCTCCATCCACACCCGCCTGGAATTTCCCTGGAAAGGTAACTGTCCCCTACCTGATGGGAGCTGGGAAAGAAAGGTTTCCTTAGTTTGACAGATGCGGACACAGAGGCCCATACAAAGCAGTGACTACAAGCCTAAAGCCAAAGCTGTCTGCAATCCTCTGTGCCTCTGCACAGAGGGGACAGAGGGGACCAGCTGAAGGTCAGAACAAAGCTTTGTTCAGCGTGAGCAGCACCCCACCGCTCTAACGTGGGAACCTTAACATTAACATCGCTGTAACGCGGAGTCCCAACACCCTGAGCTTCTCAGGACTGAGCAGCCTGAGTCCTTCCACGGAACACCAGGGCTGGGATCTCGGAGGGCAGGAAGTTGCCAATGGGCCCCACAGGGAATGAAATAGGAGGAGATGGGTCTAAGTCAAGATTTGGGTGTGTTGGAAGCTCTGTCCTCCGTGTGGTGCCGTTACCAGTGTTGGGACTGCTGTGTGGTGGGGCTTAGTAAGATAAGAAGGTCATGGAAGGGGTGAGGTGGGTCTCCTGGGGAAGGTCAGTTCCTGTGAGAGTGGATTCTTACGCAAGGGCCAGCCTGCCCTCAATCACTGGGGCTTCCTGTCTCACCATGTGCACTTTCCACCCTGTACCCACTCTAACGTGGCACTGTCTGCCATCAGGCTTTCTCCGAAGGCCAGAAGTTCTCAGCAACTCGGGCTCAGGTATTTGGTTTTGTCGTTCCTTGCTGGGGCTCCAAACAGGGCCTTATGGATGCGAGGCAAGTGCTCTGTTGAGCTACGTCCTTGCCAGGGTATTTGTTGTAGTGATAGCAAGCAGACTCACCCAGAAGGGTCCAGGGTCTGGGCCCTCCCCTCACTCGGTCCCCAGCACCTGGCCTGCACTGGACTCTCTGCTGCTGCCCTGACCATGTGGTCCTTACTCCAGAGGCCAGAGGGAAACTTTGGAAACATGAGAGAGCGCTGTTCCTCCTTAGCTTCAAGCCCTGAGGTGGGCCCCGTGGATGCAGAGTAAAGGCCCTAGGATCTGTGGCAGCTGGTGAGAGCCCTTCTGACCTCACTGCCCACCCTTCCTCCTCTGCCCTGACTCTGCTTCCGCTGTGCTGGCCCCTCTTCAATCCCCTGTCTTATGCATGCTTTTTTTAAAATTAGATTGTGAATTTTATTTTTTCTTCCTTTAAAAAAAACTTTTACCATGTATGCGTGAAGATATTCACCATGAGGTACACACACTTCTTGTGTCTGGACCCTTTTTATTTCGCCTTCCTCCTGCTCTTGCCCATCCCCATTTCCCAGTCCCTTTCCTCCCTCCACAGCCTGTCTCCCTCTTCCCTATCATCATTTCCTAAGCACCCTTTGTCACCAAGCACGCTCCTGGGCTTGGGCCACTCTCCTCCCAGATGTGTGCACGGCCCCCTTTCTCCCCACTTCAAGTTGGCCTGGAGGAGGCTTCCCGACCTCCCTGGTAATTCTCACCGTGCCTCCTCATACCTCTCAGCCCTCAGCCCCTTTCCGGCTCCTTGTCTCTTCACTTTAGGTCTCATCCTCTGACACTCCACCGAAGCCATGTTTTCTCTTACAGTGCTGACCAGCTGCTGCTCTGTTCTCTGGTGGAATGCCAGCCCCAGGAAGCTGCGGGCCTCTCTCCTACTGACCGATATATTCCCGGCACCCAGAATGGACACAATAAGCATTTGCTGTGGTAATTAATGAGTCTCCACAAGATAGGATGTGGCTGACAGAAAGCAGGACTTCCTGGCTGACCCAAGACAAGCTTTGAGCAGACACATCTAGGAGGGGCCCAATGGGACTGCACTGAGGCTGGAAACTCCATTTTCTCACCCAGGTTGAGAACACCAAGGAAACAAAGACTGACAACTAGGGCAGCTTGCCCAGGATTCGAGTCCCTAAGAGGGGGTCATTCCCTGGGAGGTACTGCTTGGAGTGAGGGTGCCCTGTCTGTGCCATAGGCAGCCTCCTTTCAGGTCCCCAAGAGGTCATCCATAGGCCTGTGGAGGCGGCTGGCCAGGCCAAGCTCACGGCACAGTTTGACTGGCAGCAGATCTATGCAATTAGGTTTGCAGCTATCTCTGGTGCTCCAGTAGGAGCCCTTTGCCTGAACCCAATCCTTTCCTTTCCTTTCCATTCCTTGGACAAAACTACGATCTGAGAGCTGCCCCTCCCCTGCCCGTGCTCATGGGTGGACTTCCATTTCCAGAGTGAGGACCTCCCGGGGTTTTGTGACATAAGTCCATCTGAGGCAGATCATGCTGGACCAGCAGGAGGACACCACCTTCCCTGTCTCAGTGGCAGAAGAGAAGGCAAGTGGTGAGGGCAGTGCTTGGCATGCGGTGGGTGCTCAATGGCTGTCTGACCCGGTGAGCTCCATACCTTCCTGCTCCCTTTCTCCTCTCCTCACGGGCCTCCTCCCGGCCCCTGAGCAACACTACCTTTCTCCATACCCAGGACCTTGGCACTGACACCCCTCAGCCCATTATCTCCTCATGCCCTCAATGTCATTGTCTTCTTTTTGTCCTCAAAGATCCAAGTTAAATGCCACCTACTCAGAGGCTCTTCCCCTACCCTCCCAGCCTAAGGTCGGAGTACCCAGACCTGGTGCGTCTCTGTTGAAGCACCAGAATATGTTTTCTTCTTCATGCTCATCATTTTCTGAAACCATAATGTTAGTGTTTACAACCTCTTCTTATAGGGCTGGGAAGATGGCTTAGTGGAATAAGCGCTTACCTGGCAAGCGCAGGGGCCTGAGTTCAATCCTCAGTTCCACCAAAAAAAAAAATAATAATAATAATAATAATTCTTCCAAAGTAATTCCAATAGGGCAGCGGCCTTGATACTTATGTCTTCTGTGATGTCCCCATATGATAGCCATACCTGACACATAGGAGGCAAGCTCTAAGTATTAATATCTCTCTTTTGTTTTTGTTCTTTGAATCAAAATCAGGACCTCAACCTTGCCGGAGCAGGCACTGAGCCACTAAGCTGTGTCCCTGGCCCAGCAATGAACAAGTGCAAAACTTCCAAGTACAAAATCAAATCTGAAGTAGCTGCTTGAAAAGATCTTTTTGAAATCTTATAGTTTCTTTAAATTTCGCATAAATTTTGCCTCGTCACACATTAAATCCATCTTGTTTTAATTTTTAGAAACAGGCTTTGCTCATTAGAAAGATACATGAAATTAATGCTCTAGGAGGAAGACCTTCATTTCTCCTATGTCATGTGAATCTTTCTACCATGTTGGAAAATCAAAGATGTAGCCCAGGTGCTGGCCAGGTGCCCCCACAATGTGGGTGAGTCGGAAACACCTAGTCCTTCCTGCCCATAGTCCATAGGCTGCACCTGCACAGCCGCACAGGGGGACAGTTTAGCAGCACCCCACAAAATGAAAAAAGGTGTATACAAAAAACTGGTAGGTCACCAAAGCAAAAGATATTGAGGACCCCAAATCTCCCTCTTCCTGTGATCACAGCCTTGGCAGCATGGCTTGTCACACTTCTCAGGAGAGATGGGCTCATTGCTTCCCTGTCTGTTGAATCTGAGTTGCTTCTTTATTTATTTGGCCAAAAGAATGGAGCAGCAATGATAAGGTTCTACTTGTAAGATCAGACTCCAAGGTTCTTCAAGGTCTCTCTCTCTCTCTCTCCTTCCCTGTCTCTCTCTCTGTGTCTGTCTCTCTCTGTGTCTCTGTCTCTGTCTCTCTCTCTGTCTGTCTCTCTGTCTCTGTCTCTGCCTCTCTCTGTCTCTCTGTCTCTCTCTGTCTCTGTCTGTCTCTCTGTCTCTCTGTCTCCATCTCTACCTCTCTCTGTCTGTTTCTGTCTCTGTGTCTGTCTCTCTCTCTCCCTGTCTCTCTCTCTGTCTCTGTCTCTCTGTGTCTCTGTCTTTCTCTGTCTCTGCCTCTCTCTGTCTCTATCTCTGTCTGTCTCTGTTTCTGTTTCTCTCTGTGTCTCTGTCTCTCTCTCTCTCCCTGTCTCTCTCTGTGTGTCTGTCTCTCTCTGTGTCTCTGTCTCTCTCTGTCTGTCTCTCTGTCTCTGCCTCTCTCTGTCTCTCTGTCTCTGTCCGTCTGTTTCTGTTTCTGTCTCTGTGTCTGTCTCTGTCTCTCCCTGTCTCTCTGTATGTCTCTCTCTCTGTGTCTCTGTCTCTCTGTGTCTCTGTCTCTGTCGCTCTGTCTCTGCCTCTCTCTGTCTCTGTCTGTTTCTGTCTCTGTCTCTGTCTCTCTCTCTCTCTCTCTATGGATTGTTGTAGCAATAGATAAATGATAGCAAAACCTGATGGTGCCACGCCTTGGAATCTGCCTTGCGGAACACAGATCCACCAAGGAAGCCAGAAGGGTGTTCCCTACCCCATTGTACTGACAAAACGCCACAAGCAAATCTCCATATCCTCCAGTAGTAGAGAAAAATCAGTCCCAAACTATGACTCATCCTTACATCCTTTGATGAAATTCTAAGCCACCAAAAGAACAAAGCAGATCTATTTGTAGCAGCACAGTAAGGTCTCCAGGAGAGCTGATGATTGGGAAAGGCAAGCTGAAAAATGATTTGGACAGTATCATATCATGCGTGCAAGAACACACACAGAAAAATAAATACAGGTCATTTGCTATGGGGCACATTTAGTTTATAAAGAAATACTTCTGAGCAGAAGAAAGGGAAGTCCTCAGTGTGACTGAGGGGGGTCTAAACCTTCCACAACATATTTCCCTGCTCTTATAAAGTGCTCACATAATACACAATTCAACTTTCAAAAAATTGATTTTGTCACATAGTCTTCTAATCCCAAATTTTCAAGATTTCTTCATGGGAAGATCAAGGACCTGGTTCAGAACCTTCCTCATTTCATCTTCAAAATTTCATCAAAGATATAAATTTATGAAAAGATGCTTCACATTATTAATCACCAGGGAAAAGCAAATGTAAACCACAATTAGATACTACTGCGTATTACCCAAAGAGCTGAAATTATAAAGCATGCTAGTGCCAGGTGATGGCAAAAACATGGAGTCACTAAAACTCTTAGAGGTTGTGGATGGGAAGGTAAGATGGCACAGCCACTGTTGGGAAAAAGTTCTGGAAGTTTCTCATAAACTAAACATGCACTAAGCATATGTCCCAGCAAGTTCACTCTGCCAGCATTTCCCTGAGAGAAATGAAAATAACATGCCTAAAGATAAGTGAAATGAAACAAATGTGTATTAATAAATGAGTGGATAAATCCATTATGTCACACCCACACAAATGAAATGAAACTTGGCAAGAAAAAAGTAGGGACCACTGACAGACTCTATGACACAGATGGATCTCAGAGGCGACTGTGACGGGAGAGAGTCCATCCTGCACATTCCATTCACACGAAATTTCAGGCAAGGTGAAGGCAAATGCAGCACACAGCGGACTTGTGGTGAGTTGGAGGCTGGTACTGTCTGCTAGGAACAGAGGGAACGTTACTGGAAATGTTCTGGTCTTGATTGGGATGGTGGTTTTATGAGTTTGTAGGTGGTTTTATGCAAACTGTGAATTTTATTGCATGTAGATTATATCTCAGTCAAGCCCAGAGCTTGTAGAAGAATTACATGCCTCCAGCCAGGACCCTGGTCCCAGTACTGCCGCCTCCTAAGCAGGATGCAGAGCAACACCAACCATCTCCTCTCCCCTTTCTCAGGCTCCCAGGCCAGGCTCCCGGGACAGTGAGTAATTGGCCTTGCAGGAGTCTTGCATGTTGAGCCAAAACCAACAGCACTATCACATCAGATACCAAGACATCTCCAGCTCAGGGCTCAGCTCAGCGCCCTCGTGTCCCAGCCCCAGCTGCTCGCAGAAGGAAAATAGCAACCCCCTACCCTGTCTGGGAAGCTGTCCTCACCCCGTGCTGTCCTCGCCCTGTGCTGGCCACTCTGGTCTCATGCTGCAGAGGGAATCACCAGTGGGATATGTGGGCTAGATCAAGGTGACTCATGCAGACAGTAGGTTTTCCCAGGAAGAGCCCCACCCCCACCCCATGGACTAGGCCCCGTGCTGGGCCTTTTCCTTTATTCCATTTCTCCTCCTGTCCAACCTCAAGGGACAACCATTGATTGACCCCAAGCTACAGGTGAGGAAACCTGAGAAGACTCGGCAAAGCAGTAGGAATCTTGAGAAGCTCAGCTCCCTTTCCCCCACTGAAGTCTTCACCCTCTCCCAGTGTATTCCACCAGTGTCCCAGCTTCCTCTTCTCATAGTCTCTCTGTCCTCTGACCACTGTGCTGTTCTCCCTTGTGGAAGTATATGTAGACTGGGAACCACGTCCTTTTAAAGCACGATTGTTCTGCTCACATGCCTCCACATCTCCTGAGCTAGACTCTGAGGAAGAAGGAAAGGTGTATGTGCAGGGGGTGTCACTGAGCCTGCTGCACATGCCATCCCCTTTCAGAGCCTTGGGGAGGGCAGAGTCTTAAAGTGAGCATGACAGGAGATGGGGCTGAGGTCTGTAGAGCCGGGCTTTCTATGGAGGACTATAGGTTTTTGGGGGGCTATAACCCAGAGCTTGCTTATACAGGTCCCTTCAGTCTCCAGTCCAAACTGCTTAGCATTCCCTTCAAGGCTTTGCCTGTCCTAAGCCACACTTCTTAACACCAGGCTAGAGCTAACCCTGGAGGAGCCTCTACGTGAAGCATAGCTGTGACTGGCTTTACCTGAGGCAGAAGACCTCATGCTTAGAGATCTGATGTGGAAATCCACGACAGTGCCCCATTCAACTCTCTCATCTCTGAAAATGGCCATGATAATAGGACCTTAGGTGGTGGTGATGAATAGAGCCACGTGTGCCTTTCTTGGCCCACACAGGCCTTGCTGCCTTGAATTGCTTTCCTTCTGTCAAATGCCTCTACCACAAGGCAACAAAGCTCAGCCCAGTATTTTCTCAAGGCAGCTGCTGACATCGGCTGCAGGCAGCAGGATCATGCTGCACTGTGCTCTGGCCCCTGACCCTCTTGGACTGTTTGGAATTAGATGTGTGTGAACAGAAACCCAGGAATGCTCCTGGAGTTGGACAGCCTGCGGTTGCTATGTATTGTAGTCCCTGGGTTCCAGTGAGCAGGGACAAGTGACGTCTGCTTGTCACCTCTCTAGTAATGTTCAGAGTTCAAGTCAACCCTTACCTCTTCCACGGTAGGACAGAGTTTGCTCTTCTCTGCATCCTGCATGTCTTTTGTGCACAATGGGTACCTTTGCTCAGAGAAACAGGGGCTTGCCTTGGGGGATTTGTGAAGGCGCTCGTTGTTTTGTGTGCCAGCTTGCTCTGACTTCACTTAGGCTGTCAGACTCTTGCAAAGGAGAAGAGCAGAGCATGATTCTGAAAACATCCCAACCCCAAATCATTCCTATTTCCAAGATACATGGGGACAGGATCAAATAAATACTGCTGGTTTATCACAGGAAGGTGCAGCTCAGCTCTCGGAGAGTGAGTGTGCGTGCATAAGCAGTCAGGTGCTTTACTGTGATCTCAGCCAAGCCCTGAGCAGAGCAAGTCCATTTATTTACTCAGTTGGAGGAGAGGTCAAGAGAGAAAAGTCAGAGATTAAACTAAATATGCAAGTCAGGTGCAGACAAGAGCTTGTGCCTTTGTTAACTCCCAGGATGACTCTGCTCCATGAGTCCTTAGGGAATACAGTCAGGGGTACCACAGTGAATAGGACTTGGGTGCCACAGGGAGGACTGGACTCCCTGGAGAGGTGGCCTTGGCCCAGGCAGCAGCAGGGGCCAGGGGATCCATTGCCTCTTGAGTTGCTGAGGAGAAACACAGCCTTTAGAGGAGGATGGAAAGCCAGGAAGAAGAACCTCCAGCAAAAGAAGAGCTGATGCCAGCTGGATCCACAGGCCGCCTCCTCCCTGGACAGAGAACCATCCCTACAGGCTTGCTCTCTCCTCTCCTTCAGGTTTCTGCCTGAGTACCATCTTTCCAATGAGACCTTTGTAGAGCACCTCAGTCAGACTTCCCCAAAGCCCCCTTCCCACTCTACTTCTCCCCCAGCTTTTTTTTCTCCGTAGTATTTAAGAGCCCCTG
The DNA here is from genome assembly GCA_004027165.1 of Ctenomys sociabilis. Classification (NCBI taxonomy): domain Eukaryota; kingdom Metazoa; phylum Chordata; class Mammalia; order Rodentia; family Ctenomyidae; genus Ctenomys; species Ctenomys sociabilis. Next base: position 81,911 of record PVKA01002988.1, on the reverse strand, counting down.
AAATATCAATATTTCTTTACTTCTTGTTGGGTGTGTTTTAAATGAGTGAGCTTCAGTATCCCTAGTGTGTAGTCCAATTTGTGGGCCATTGTTGGCACTAATTAAATATCTATTATTTCAGTGAGTGACTAATGATCACTAAGATTTCATGACAGTTTAGAATACGCCTCGATTAGATTATATATCAGATTTTATTTAACCTCTATTAACACTATGGTGTAGATGCTGTCCTTAGGTTCAATGAGATAAAGTGGCTTGCCCATGAGCACACAGCTGGAACCAGGATCCAAACCCATGTGATGTCAGGGTCCAGGAGCTGAGCCACTCTCCCAGGACAGGATCTGGCTATGGACTTGTCTGCTGAGGAGCTAACTATACCCAGCCCAGGACGTCCGAAGGGGAAGAGACCTTTGACCTGAAAAGAAAACTGCAGAAGGAAACATGTAGAAAGATCTTTCTCCTGCAGTGAAATAACTTAGATGATTAAAGTGGAAACTTAACAGCAGCAGCAAATTCCACCTGAAGCGATATCATTGTCACTTAGTGGAATTCCCCATGTGCCAGGTATCAGCTTTGCGTACATGGCCCTACTTTATCTTCCCAATAACCAGAAACATCCGATTCTCCTGTTATAGGAAGGAGCTTTGCTGGAAATGGTCTGTAGATTGGCTGAGTAGCGGTTATGTGGGTTTATGGGTGGATAAAAAGTCAGGGAAAGCGCAGCTCAGAGAGGCTTAGAAGTCCACTTAGGATTCCAGCAACACCTCATGCCAAAGCCTCAGTCACCTCCTCTTCAACTCACAGTTGATGTTCTGTACTCAGGGCCTCCACATTCAGGGATGCGACTGGCTTAACTGACTGGCTTAAAATTATTTGGGGAAAAACTGCATCCATATTGAACCTGTACAAGCCTTTTCTTGTCATCATTCTCTAAAAACACAGTGTGACAACTACTTATGCAACATTCAATATCATGTATTAGATATTGTAAGGAATCCAGAGACAATTAAAATATACAGGAGGATGTTGAATAGGTTGTATGTAAACACCACATTGTTAAAGAGGGACATGAGTATCCATGGATTTTGGTAATCAAAGAGAGGTCCTGGAAATAATTCCCTGTAGATGTCAAGGGATGGCTGTATCTGATTCTTTTAGATGCAAAATATAAACTCCCAAACTCACCGTGCACTAGGTAAAGGTGGGGGGTCAGGATCTGGCTGAGAGCATAGTGTCTGATGTAAGTGATTGCTCAAGTAAGGATTTGCTGGCTGGATGAGTGAATGATGAATGAATGAATGAATGAATGGTTATTGAATGAATGAGTGAGTGAATGAATGGTTAATTGAATGAATGAATGGTTAACTGAATGATCTGAGTGAAAAGGAAAATGGTTTCCTCCAGATACCTTCATCTAAGTCCAGGCCACTGTCTCTAGAATGTCAAGGCCGCATACCCTCTGCTTTGGAAACCCATGTGAGGTTCTGTGCATGTCCGGATTTCTGGCCCATTGGCAGGCCCTGAATCAAAAGACCTGTAAGCCAGCAAACTGTACATCTAACCCATTTTCCAGGCAATCCTAGTGTTCACAGGAATATGAGATCCATAGCTCTAAGCTCAGCCCAAATATCCTAGGGGGATGGAGGCCCCTTTCCGAGGAGCCCCTGTATCCTCCCAGGGGGCATCTGCCCACTGCATCAACAGACTCCAGCTGGAGGCCATCCAGGCACAGGGAGAGTGATCACCAAGGGAGAGAAGATGACTTATTAGGAAAGAAGGAAGGAGCCCAGGGGGCCATGTTTGTGTGAAGGGAAACAGGAGCCACCCATAAATCACAGGTACAACTGGCAGCCCGGAGGAGAAGCGTTACACACCCCGAGCACATTACCAGGCCCACCGGGGCAGTGGGAAGCCTGAACTCTGTGCCAAGGAGCCATTTATAACAGATGGATTAAGCTGCTAGTCCATTATGATTTTGCAACAAGATTCATCAGCTCTGGGCCTGAAAGACCCTTAGATGACATCTAATCCATTAAAAATTGGGTGTTTTAAAAAAAAGCAATGGATCTCTTTGATCAAATGAAACCTTACATTTAATCCATGCATGTGCCACATGAAAATATACACACTCAGCCCACCTCTTAGCCTTGGAACCAGAGCACTCTGAGAAACCCACAGTGAAAACCACAGATCTAAACTATGCAGGAGGAGAAATCAAGGCTCTGACCAGAGAAGAGACTTGCCTCCGGGTGGGCATGCAGCAAGTTAGTGCTGCCTGGCCTTCGATAGGAACAGGGTGGAGCAGACTTGTCCCGCACCCTGGTCAAGAGCCCAGGCACACGGTGGAAGCAAGAACCCTAAAAGTTCAGGGCCTTGTGTTCCACCCCTTATTTGCATGGTCTAGCTCCATCCTCACTACCGCCCTGCAGCCAGCTATGATAACTCTGGTTCTTCAGGTAAGAAAAAGAGGCACACAAAGGCTGAATACTGTAACTGTGGCTATGACAAAGGGAGACAGAACTGGAATGCTTCCTACAGCTACCTCTCCAGCTTACCATCCCCAAGGACACAGTGTTGGCTGAATGGGAGCTGTCCTTGCTTCCTTCATAGCATCTCCGCAAAGAAGTCAGACTGTCATTTAAAAACACAAATTTGCTTGAACCCCTACCTGTTCCAACACCTTCAGCGATTCCCCATCGCCCCTCAGGATGCCCCCAGGCTCAGGGCATGGTGCTGCTCATCCCTGTTTGGGCCTTCCCAGGGTACTCAGGCATCTTTGAGGCTGTGGCCTTGGGTTGCTTGTGCTTCTGCACCTGGCAGCTTTCATTCTTCCCTCAGACCCAGGCTACAGTCTCACGTCCTCCGAGGACCCCTCGCTGCCCAGGGCCCCACCAATCACATTGGCCCCACTCATCATTATTTAACAGAATAGTTTAAAATCAATTGCCATGTATGCCTTCCTGTCCAGGCTGTGTTGCCCCCATGAGGACAAGGCTGGGGTCTGTGTCATATGTGACCCCCACGCCCAATACTCAGAGGTTAATGCCATTAATTGACTAAGCGATGATATACAACTTGGCACCGGGGGATGGTAAAAGCTCCTGTGAGTGGTTTTTACTTCTTGAGCTCCCATGAGACTCACCCTGAGGCTCCCTTTAAAACAAGCTGTTGGGTCCCACCCCTAGTTTCTGATTGGGTAGTTGCTATGGGCTAAGCTGTGCCCCCAAGCCCATATGTTAAAGTCCTGACCCCAGCACAGATGATCTTCACTTACATTAAGGCTGTGTGTCCAACACACCCACCAGAAGGTACAAATGTCCCAGTGGAGAACGGTCAAGTCTGCCTGCCTGGCTGACCTCCAGCTCAGGAGGTCACACAGTGCACTGCAGGGGTACTTTGCCTCTTGAGCTCCAGGGACTCACTGCTACCACTCCTCAGCAAAGTGACAGTATTTGCCCATATATTGCTCACTCAACAAGAGACCAGAACTCAGAGACAGAGGTACGGTTTTGCTGAATGCCTGTTGTTTTCACACCGTCATAAAGTCGTATTCTATTTAAACAGAATAATCATTAAGTCAGGGACCTTCTGACCTCAAACCGCAGCTGTGCTTGGAGACAGAGCCTTTGCAGAAGCTATGTAGGTAAAATGAAGTCACTGCGGTGGCCCTAATCCAACAGGACCGATGTCTTTCTAAGAAGAGATTAGGACAAGGGTAGAAAGGTCTGTTCACAGGGCCGATAGAAGGATGTAGTGGGAAGGTGGGCACCTTCAGTCCAGGTGGGAAGAGTCCTGTCCACACCTAGATCTCAGATGCCCAGCCCCCAGAAGCCAGAGAAAATAAATGTCCTCAGTCCTCCCAGCCTGTGGCACTTGGTAATGGCAGCCCTAGAGATTAGTACCATAGGTCTGGCACAGGGTCTGGAAGGTCACTTTTCTGACAAACATGAGTTGAAATCAGCACACAAGGTCACCTTCTGAACCACTGCCTTTGTATCTGGAGGGTGACAAAGCTGTGGCCATGTTGTGAGGGACAATTGGAGAGCAGAGGAGACAGCTAGCCAGGATCCTGCCCAGGGCTCTCCCAGCCTCTGAGGATGAGCTCTTCCCAAGGGGGAAGCCCAGAACAGATTGGCATTTTTGGAGCCACTCTTTTTCCTACCCTTGGCTGGGGATATTAGGAAGCAATGGCCGGGCTGGGGGCTCTCAGACACTTCAGATCTTCAAACTGGGGATTCTGGGGCTGCAACAAGTTGGCAAGCTCAGCCCAACACTCACCGGCAGAGCTGAATTGTGCAGGCAGACACAAGTCAGGAGAAGCCATTGGTGAAGTCCTAGCTGACTCTGGGTACCCTAGGCTGCAGCCCACCCAGCCCTATCTCAGCAGGCTTCACCCACTTTGTTTGAGGGAGAATTCATATTAAAATTATTCTTTGGGCCATGAACTTTGGCAGAGCCTCAATTTTCTCATCCAGTCAATAGACATGACATCTACCTCAAAGAATGCTGTTCAAGGGCTGGAGAGATAGCTCGGTGGTCTAAGCATTTGCCTGGCAAACACAAGGACCCAAATTTGATACCCAGCACCACATGCTGTGCTGCCAAGCCAGCTACCGAAACCAAGGCTGGTGGAGCATGCCTGTGATCCCAGCACTGGGGAGGCTGAGACAGGAGGGTCATTATGCATCCAACCTGCATAGCAAGACCCTGTACCAAATAAATAAAAGATTTAAAAAAAAAATGTTTTAAAAAAGAATGCTGTTCAAGATTCAATAGTGAAAATAGTAAGTAACTGGCTATTGTTTATCAAGTGAGGTTCAGGGTCATCTCAGTCTTACAATTGTGGGATAATTATAAACCCCTTACTGGGTGTGGAAACAGAGGCTCAGTGGACTTAATTAAAGTATCCAAGGTCTCAGGACCAGAGAATGGGCAGCTCAGACTCAAACCAGACCATGGAGTGAGCTGAACGCACACCTGGGACACGGCTGTGGATGAGACCGGCTCAGAGAGCACTCATAAGCTGTGTGTCTGTCTGGCTTAGCTCAAGTTCCTACAGCTCAGTAAACCCCTCTGCCATCCTGGAAGGAGTCACACCATGTGCCAGGCTCTACCCATGCCAGGCTCTTTCCTCCCTTCCTCAGGCTGCAGGCCTCCAGCAAGGATACCAGCTTTACCCCAAATGGCAGTGATTGAGGAGTCCTAAGCCTAAAAGGCCAAAGGGTCCCCCTACTCCTGCAGTCCTGGCCAACACCTGTTGCACAGCCACAGAAATGGAAACCCAGGCATGTCAAGTTGAGGACCTGAGATAGTCCAGCTGCTCTCAGCTATGAGAAACTACAGTCCTGGAGCAAACTGTTTCTCCTGACACTTGAAACCCACACCTGAGGTGTTTTCTCAGTGGGATGAATGGTCGGTCAAGGAGAAGCCCTTTGCCCAACTCTCTGTGAAAAGTAGGTTCTGCCCCAGGGAGAGAGACAGACAGATGGACAGAACCAAAGTCAGCATGGTTTCTTAGAGTGAACTTCATGGCCTTTGAGATGCATCAAGGAAATCCTTTCTCCAGCACAGCCTGCACCAATCTCTCCCTCCTTCTCTCTTGTTACTTCATAGTGCTTGTCCATCTTCCACACTAGATTGCATAAGCCAGAGTTGTTTAGGTGTGGGGTGGCAGAAGTTCAGCTCAAGCCAGCTTGAGCCCCTTTGAGCATATACTGGCTCCCAAGGCTGAAAAGCCCAGAGGAAGAGTTGGCTTCAGGGCTCACCCCATCATCTCTGCTGGCCCTGGTCTCTGAGGCTGTCCTAGGAGGGACAAGATGGCCAGCAGCCAGCAGCACACCCTGAACCAGCCATCCAAGTGACACACCCTGTGAGGCAGAGGAAGAGAATTCCCAGGGAGAATAGAAGTCTATGGTCAAAGGGTGAGAGCAGCAGTGGAGTGGGCAGAGCCCAAAAAACACACATTCTTCCGGGCCTTGGGCTTCTCAGCTCCCCTTAACTGTGCTGTGTGATTTTGGCCAAGTCACTTTGCTTCCAGAAACTCCATCCCCTCACAAAGTGGTGATGAACCTGCAACTCTGAGGAATATTTGAGAGGATTCACTAAATTAAGGTGTGTGGATGGCCTGGCGTGATGCTCACTCGAGGGAAGAACCAAGCCTCTGCCCCTTTTCACCTCTGTGCACCCCAGAGCACAGTGGGGATGGCCCCCTGGCTCAGAATGATGGGCTCCTTAAATGCTTGGTGACAGACTTAATTAAACAGTTCCCTCCAGGCAGGCATCTCTCTTTCCCTCCTAGGACACTCTCCTGAGGCTCTGAGGCTGCACATGGAAAGCCCTAGAGATGGGTGCCAGCAGTAAGAACGCGTTCCACTAGTGTTTGCTGGAGCCCTCCAGGAGCCTGCAGTGTCCTGTGCAATGGTGAGTTCAAGGCCACCAGCCCTGCCTACGTGGGGTCCTGTACACTCACAGTTGTGCCCCCTTCCAAGGTAGCTTGTGTTGGTGGGGACTCCTCTGTACTCCTGGCAAGGAGTTACTATCTTCTCCCTAGCTCTTTCCAGCTTTAGAAGGATGAGGAAACCGAGGCTCAGGGAATCCAAATCCCCTCAGGGATGTTAATCACCCCACCAGCCAGAGGCAGAGCTGCACTGCTTCTCCGTCATTCCTCTCCTGACACAAGGCCTGAGTCAGGCCCTGCGCAGCACCACAGGGAGGTTAATTACAGTGACAGCTTCTATAAAAATCAAATGGGCCATCTTCCAGGAAGCTAGAGGAGAGGGTGAAAAAAGACATCTGTATGCGAAGTGAGCCCAGGGTCCGGGACGAGCGTGCTGAGTCCATACATGGAAATCCATGTCCACCAGGACCAGACACTGGGCAGGCAGTGAGGAGCCCCCAGCAGGGCCCTGCATGTCAGGAGGAAGCCAGCAACTCAGCCTGGTGGGCAAGGCAAGAGCTGCTTGGCAGTGTGGACAGTCAGGCCCCAGCCTGCCGGTGGGAGACAGCACGCCCCCCGGGGAGGCGAGCCCTCCCTCCTCCAGCCCCCAGCAGCACTGGCTAGCCTCGTCAGCAGGACTGCCTGGGTGAGATCACAGCACACGACTAGCTCCAGTCCCTGAAGTTGGTGAAGGCTGATGAGCTACTCTGCTGAGGTCCCAGGAAGCGATAAACAGTTGGTAACAGCTTTGGAGCCCAACAGTGCACATGGCTGCGATTTGGGGCAGTTTTCTTCTTCCCCAAGCCTCAGTGTCCTCATGTGCAAAGTGGAGGCACTCTCGTCTGTCTGATAGATTACTAAGGGGGGCAACAATCAGCTGCTCAGCAAACCTCACAATGCAGAGAGTCAGGGGTTCACATGCTCAGCTATACGTGAAGAAGCTCAGACTGGGGAGTCCTTTAGTGACCAACAGATTGAGAATCCATCTACATCCACAGCAGGGTTCTGTCCAGCTCAGCTAGCACACAGTAGGTCCTCACTGGATAACAGACACTTTCTCTGTTCCCTTGTACTCCGGAAGTTTGCTGGCAAATGAGTTCTGCACGTTTTGGCTGTGTTTGCTTCCTGGTATGTCATGCAAGACTCAGTAATTCAAATACACTTGTGAAATCCAAACATGTGCATTTATTAATGGCCCTCAATTAGGGAGAGCCTATTCACCAAACAAACAGACAATACCAGACCTTTATCTGAGCACAGAGGAAACAAAAGGCTCTTTCTTGCTGCCAGAAGCTGGACAGCTACACTGCTCTCTGGGAGAAGATGAGCATTCTTGGAGCATGGTCACGGCTTCTACATCTGTTCAGACAGGGGATCGGATAGAGCACTCATAGCACCCCCAGCCCCCAGGCCTCCACTTAGTCACACACACACAGTGTGGGCTTATGTTGCTCAGGTGTGAGGACTCCAGAGGGCCAGCTGGCAAGGCCTTGGGAGTGAAGGTACCAAGACAAAGAAGAGAGAAGCTGCAGCACCTGCTCCCTTTCACAAATGCAGTACATCAGCTCCCAAGAGCACAGCCCTCACCTCCTGTGACTAAGGGACTAGCTGGTATTAAGTCCTAGAGAGAAGAAGAGATGGAGCTGGCCTGGACGCACCTTATAAGGAACATGAAATGATGAGCTGCCTCAGTTTCCCCAGAGTGATCACCCTTTAGAGATGACGAAGGCAACAGCCCAGAAATAGCATACCTGGTCTCCCAGCCACATGATTCGTCTTTGACCTGGCCATGGCTAACAAACACTGCAAGCCCAGCTACCTTCGCAAGGGCCATCATGTGCCAGAAAGGTCTGGAAACAATAGCATCCACTTCTCTGGGATGCAAAGCTCAGTGGGTCAGTGTCCAGCTTAGCCTTCAGAGGTTCCTTGGCATCCCCCACAGACCTGAGTTCAAGGCCCATCTCTGCCTCTTCAATCTTGCTTGTGTCCTCAATCCATGCGACCATGCTCCTCAGCATGGTCAGGAAGCAGCAGTGGATCTTTCCCCAATACCCTGATCCTGTGGTCAACCCGAACTTTCCCCTCCAGCCTTGAATCTAACGCATCTCAGCCCTACCCTCAAAATGTGGCCAGAATCCACCTCACTGCTCACCACCTCTTCCCATCCCACCCTGTCTGAAGCCCCTGTTTTCTGGGGATCAATGAACTGAGAGCGTGTTCTGATTGGTCTTTCTGGAACTGGAGGGATCCCAGTGAAGATCCCGTTCTGGCTATAAAATTGCTGTGCATTTGTTGCTCAAAACAGTACAAATTTATTTTGCTGTAGTTTGGTGTCAGCAGCCCAAATCAGCTTTGCTGAACTGAAGCCAAGGTGACCTGAGGTTGGTCCCTCCCAGAACCTCTAGCAATGCCATCCCCGGCCTTTCTGAGCTCCTGGAGGCTGCCTGCCCTGCTTGCCTGGCATATACTCCAACATGTGTTGTCGCATGTGCTACGACAGTGCCTCTTTTTTGCTTCCTTTTTGGGAAGACACCAGCAGCAACAGCCATGGGGGTCCCTGGAGAGGCAGGACATTCTCCCCACTTCCAGGACTTTAATCTTAATCCCAGCTGCAATGTTCTTTGAGCCATATAAGGCCTCATGGTCACAGGGTCTGGAGATTCCACACAGAGCTCTTGGGATCCAGCTGCTGCAGGGTCCTTTTCAAAAGTAAGCCAGAGCGTGTCTCTCCCGTACTCACCCACCCCAACCTTAGATGCTCCCTCTGTCCCTATAAGAGCCACAGCCTTCCTGCAGCCTGCAAGGCCCTCTGCCACCCAACTCACACAGCTCTCCGACATTAGGCCCTGCCTTCTGCTGACTGCCCTGCTGGGTCTGGGACATGCCTAATGCACTCCTCCCCATGGGCCTTTGCACCGCCTGCCCTGCCCAGAGTGCTGTCCTTGCTGGTCTTCCTGTCTCAGCCCCTCACATCACCACAGCCCATGCTCAGGTGACAGCTGAGAGCGCGTCCTGGATCTCCCAGGATAAACTAGAAACAAAACAACTCCTCCACACACCTTCGTCCCTTTCTGCCCCCTTACTTGGCTTTATTTTTATTCTTAATCTTCATCTCCATCTGATGAGCTTCATGTGCTGGTTTATTGCTTTGCTGTCTGCTGCTCTGCGAGGATGCCAGTTTCCAAGAGCAGGAATTTTTTTTTCAGTTTTTTATTTTTTCTTAGCATATGTATGCATTACATAATGATTACATTCCTTGCAGGGAGTTGGTCCATGTACATAACGCATCTTAATTCTTCTCAAGAGCAGGAACACTTGCCTGTTGCTCTGTCTTGAGCTGGGCCCAGGGCCTGGCACATAGTAGGCACGTCAGTAAGCACTTGTGAGGGACAGGTCTCTTCCTCCATCCCCTTGAGCACCTTCTGAAATGACTGAACTCCATCATTGTGCCTGGTGTTGGCTCTAAAATCTGCCCCCAACATTAGGACATCCTATTCCCCATCCAAAAATACAACAAACAGAAGGATTTAAAACATAAGCCCTCCCTGCGGCTCTGCTGTGGGCTCAGCCCCCGTTCACCCTGTGTGACATTCGCTCCCAGCCCCTACACCAGACTGCGCAGCTGCCAGCTACCACACCGGGTAGCTCCATGCCGGGTCTGCTTTGCCTCTGTGCTAACACTGGCACATTTAGGCCTCAGCACAGCTCTGAGGTGGGAGGTGCTACTAGGGTCTCTCCACTTCATGGGTGGAGAAGCTAGGCATGGTGTAGGGGCCCACAGGGAGCCCATAGCCCCTCCACCATCCCAGGCTTTCCCCAACAGCAAGGCCCAGCCTGGCTCATCCCTGAATCTTCACTGAGAAGCCCAGAAATGGGCAGGAGGTGGGTACCTAGTGCTTCCAAGTAACTATAACAAGGAGACACTGAGGCCCCACGGAGGTGGGTACCTAGTGCTTCCAAGTAACTATAACAGGGAGACACTGAGGCCCCACGGAGGTGTGCTGTGAGTCCCCTGAGGAGTGACTCCATAAGAGTGCCAAGACACTGCCTTCTCTCAGGCATGGGTTGGATGGTATCCCACCTCGCTCGGCCTTGGAGACCTGAGTTTCCATAACTACAACACTGCTTCAGGGGGAGGGGGAGAGCTGGTGAAAGGGGGCTTTGTTTTGTGGCCAGGTGTCCAACAAGGCTGGGAGGGGCTGCGGCAGCCTCAGGAAGGGGATCTTCTCCAACATGGACCATGCCCTCTGCTCAAGACACTGTCTGAAGGGTCTGAGCTTGAGCATGGGGCTCATCAGCTTCCACCCAAAGCCCCCCACATGTGGGCTGTTTTCAGATGGGTGCAGTCACCCCTAGGCAGTCGGCTCCACTGCTGAACCTCCAGGCTCAGTGGGCTCCACATTATGCCTTTTGTGTGCAGCCCTTTGTCCTACCGCAATTTCCCAGCCCCTGCAAAAGCCACAGCCCTGGGGCCTGGGCAGTGAGCAGATCAGTGAGTGAAGTCCAGGATAAAGGCTGCACACTGAGCCCAGCCCTACGTGCTTTGGGTAGCGTGGGGATGAAGGAATGAATGAATGATGTGCGCAGAGAAGACCACCATGTGTTAGTGCCTGTTCCTCTCCGTGGTTAAGACCTTCCCAAACCTGACCTCATCACTTCAACTCAAAGGCTCCACCTCAATTAGAAGCATCTCCTCACTCACAAATAGTAAGGATGAGAACACCTCCTTCTTTTCGCACTGCTGCCTTCTACAGCTCAGGCCAAGCCCTAACTAACATGCTCCTAGTCATGTTAGTCACCTTCTGTGGTATTCCTATTCCACAGACAAAGAAACAAAAGCAAGAGAGGTGAATTCACTCACCTGAGGACACATATATTGTAAGAAACAGAGCCCAGATTCTTCTGGCTCCACATCCTGCATTGTAACTACTCCACTTAACCCCAAAACCAGAGTCTATGAATTACCCCAGACGAATGCACACGCACATCAGAACACCGGAGATGGAAGCACCACGGTTGTAAGGACTCTGTGGGTCATGTGGTTGGCACAAGCAGAAGCTTGTTATTGACTAAAGCATTTGCCCTTTTTTGGTACTGGGGATTGAACTCAGGACCTTGCACTTGCCAGCCAGGTGTCTATGCTGCTGAGCTACCTCCCCAGCCCTGATGTTGAAGCTCAAATCCTTCATCTGGCTATCTTTGGAGATGGAGGCCTTCGTGGAAGTGACTAGAGTTAAAAAGAGGTTGTAAGGGTGAGGTCCTGATCCAGAGACATGAGAGAGATCCGAGTCTGAGGTCTAGTACAGTGAGACAGCTGTTCCAAAGCCAGCAAGAGAAGCATCACCACAAACCACCCTTCCTGGCCTTGATCAGTGGTTTCCAGCCCTTAAATTAGGGGAATATTTTTTCTATTTTGCTGTCTGTCATGTAAGCCACCAAGTTTATGATAATTTGTTGTGACAACCAGAGCTGTCTGATAGAGTACTTAGTTCCTTCTTGCTGCAGAGGACAAGTCTTGTTTGATGTACACTATAAAGAGAGGATGTCTAATGCCCCACCCCGCTCCTATCTCCGGCCTGTTTCTGCCTAGCCCTGGGGTCCTACATTGAGCTGGGCCCAAGCCTCAGCACTGAGCCAGACGCAAGTCAGGTCCAGTTCACATGCGTGGGGGTGGATCAAGAGAAACAAGTCGCTCCTCCCATGGCTCCCAGACCCTCTCTGTCTCTGGGCAGGAGCTCCTGGTAGAGGCCAGGCAGTTTGCTTGCCTGCTGGGCCTGGGAGCTCTCCCTACCTTGCAGTTGCTGGTAGCTCCTGCACTGCAGTTCACCCCTCAAGGACAGGGTCTCACAGCTCCCATGTGGCCTCTGGGGACAGGCTGTCTGGGGGCCTGCCTTGTGCATGGTGGTCCTGGTCCCTCTAGCTCAGGCAGCAGCACTAGGCCTAGGAGCAGCAAGGTGCTGTGAAGGCTCTGAGAATGTCACCGGGCCTCACACCCACCCAATGTGCAGCCTGTGAATGAGGAAACTCAAGAGGGTAACCAGAGTGGCTGCGAAGGCCCAGGGGAGAGACCCACCCTGCAGCCAGCTGGCCCCGGAGCCCAGCTGCTGCACTCAGCACCAAGCCCCAGAGCATAGGTGGGTGGCAGCCGTGGGATTGTCAGGATGCAGCAGGACTGTGGCCTCTCCTGCAAGAGGTGGGGACAGGCATGTGGAGAGTGCAGCTCTGCCTCAGGCAGGAAAGCCATGCATAGACCAGAGGAGGGTGATTTGCCAGGCTGCACCCCACATTCCTTTTCTATAAAATGGGGGAGAGGAAGCCCTTATTACTTGCTTCAGCCCAGACCTGGCAATGGAAAGAACACCTCAAATGTGGATATAATACAATTGCATATAGCACGGGAGACAGTCCAAAATGAGGAGCTGTAGAAAAACAAACACTGGAGGAGCACTGCTATGGTGTGCCCTCGAGGCTTGTGCTGGACCCAGTCCCTGGGGCGGTGGGGTGAAGGCAGAGACACCTTGAAGGGGTGGAGACTCGCGGGAGGTGGCTGGATCAGTAGAGGTGCTCCTCTTTCTGCTTGCGGACAGCCAAGGGATGAGCAGGAGTTTTCTGCCCAGGCCCTGCTATCCTAACTTTCCTGTATTGGAACAAGTCAACCATGGACTAAATACTCTAAAATTATGAGCCAAAATAAACCTTCCTTCATTTAGGCTGTGAGACAGGAAAGTGACTAACCCGGGCAGCCTCATGTTTGGGACTATGTAGATTTTAAAGGACAGAGCAGGAGTGAGAACTCAACCCTCCTGACCCTCCCAGCTCAAGACTGGGAAGAGAAACCTATGCACTGCTCCATTCCCCACTACAGGCAGGAATGGGAATGGACACACCTAGCTGCTTCCCACTTTCTCAGAGCAAGGAGAGGTTCGAGCAAGCACAGATCAGGGCAAGGAGCCCAGCTGTGCCTGGAAAGCCACCACTCATGACCAAGATCTGCCAGAAAGCCAGCCCGCATCACATGTATCATTTTGTAGGATCAGAAGGGACCCCCCTGGGGAAGGTTAAAAAACCTGAGCCCTTTTTAAAGGATAGAAAATGCAGGTCCTGTGTGGCTATGAGCAACAAGAATTTTTAAAGAAGCCTCATGGTTTGAAGCTAATAGCCTATGATTTGTCACCTGCCTCTGTACAGCAGCACTGTCCGTCCTCCTACAGGTCGTCACGCCACTAGACCAAACCACTAGCTACAAGCACAATATCCAATCAACAAAGCGTCGACCTTCAAAGACAAGACCCTGGGGGAGCACCTATTCCCCATCCTAGGGCAGTGGGATGATTGAGTCACAAGAGGCCCTGTAGGGACAGTGAGCAGGAAAGTTAGGCAGAGATGTAGGACATGGCTGGCATGGCTATACAAATAACCACCTGCTTACTAGAAATTAGCCTTTGTGAAACCTTTACAGGTGTCAGATGGTTATTCTTAGGGACCCACTTTCATGGGTCCTGGAAACTCCTCAAGCTCCATAAACCTTCACCTACCCTAACAACAAGCTCATCCAAGCAACAAAGGCTTAGGTCTCACTTAGCTTAAAGCCCTTATAAGAATGAGCAGAGCAAGGACACCATACCAAGGGGCTCATTTTCTAGTCTCCCACTGAGCAAACCTGTTGCTCCACAGCTTTGTCTCCACTTTGGCAATATCATAACTAAACCTCTGCTTCACACTACTTTCATTTTCATTCCTCATCCCACACCAGAGGACCTGGCAGCTTCAGCTTTGAGCCAGCCTGGCCCCAATCCTGCATTCCTAGCCAGGGGGAGAGCGAGAACTCCAGGAACAGGAGGGTAGAGCCTCAGGAAGCCCCAGCTCTGCAGAGCCCTGCCATGATGGGAGAATCTCAAACATCTCATCCTGCACTTCTAATAGGCAGGAGCCTCAGACACAGCCTTTGGTCCATTTTATACTTGAGGAGACTGAGACTGAGAACCTAGAGAAGAGCACAAGACAGAAGGCTTGCCTAAACAGGGTTGGATCCAAGAGACTAGCCGATCAGTACGCGCCTCATCAAGGCAGGGCTTTGTCTGGGCTCCTTCACCTTGTTCAGATTTTAGGGTACCTGTATGAGAAAGGGCTGACACCACTTGGGAAAAAAATCCCAGCTCCACTTCCAGTTTTTTCACCTGCAAAACAGAAAAAAGCAGAGACTTCACTGAGTAGCCACGGTGCAGTCAATGTGAAATGTAGGGGTGAGTACATAGGAAATCCTCTGTGAGGGTCAATTGCTACTGTGGTTAAGAAGTTTGAAAAGAAAAATAATCAGACAATCAAAAAAATAACATATGCAAACTAACAGTAAGACAATCCATAGCTCAGAAACAATAGCCAGGACAAAGGGAAGCTGAATTGGGTAACAATTCTGAACAACTGTTATAACACAGATCAAATTGCTGTTGGCTCTTTCCAAGTCCCTATCTTTTTTCTTTAATTAATTAATTTATTTATTTTTAATTGAGAGATAAACATTGTGTTTCGATACATGAATACATTGTTCTCCAAGTCGCTTAAAGCACGCCTCATTGTAAACAGTACAGTAATTAAGACAGTGCAGTACAGGCCAAAGGGCAGACTCACAGATCGATGGCCCAGCATTGAGGTCAGAGGTAGTTCAAAGATATTTGGTCAATGATTCTTGACAAAGTTACAAAGGTAATTTCAGGGAAGAAGAAGTCTTTCCAAGAAAGAGGCCTTTCGAACAACTGCTGTTGGAACAATTAGACATACAAACGCAAAAAAGAAGCACAACCTCTGTCTCATATATAAAAAAAAATAGTATTTGAAACTAATCATAGATCTATGTGTGTAAAATTTAAAGCCATAAAGCTAGGAAAATATACAGCAGAACGATCTTTGTGAGTTGAGGGTATGTACGGATTTCTTAGCACAAAAACTTAAATTATAAAAGAAAAAAAAATCAGTGAATTGGACTTTACTGAATTTCAACCTTTTGATTTTGAGAAAAACATTATTAAGAGAATGAAAGGACCAGTCACAAAAAAGAAAAGATCAGTCATAGACTAGCAAAAATATTTTCAAAACAAAGATTTCATAAAAAGACTTATGTCCCAAATATGTAAAATACTCTCACAATTCACTAATAAAAGAATAAAAATTTAATTTTTAATCAGTTGAAGGTATATTTTATCCTGAGTCATGACTAAGAATATGAAAAAATGCTCAATACCATTACTTGCCAGTTAAATGTTCATTAAATTCACAATGAGATGGTAACACAATGACTACAATGGTCATAAACTTCTTTAGGGCCAAGCATGGTGGTGCACACCCACAGACATGGCTATTTAGGATGCTGAGTCAGGAGAATAACTTGAGCCCTGAGCTATGAGACCACCAGGGACAACAGAGTGAGGCCCTCTCTCAAAAACATTTTTGGTTGTTGTTTTCCTTAAATGTTTACAATCCTAAGTATTAGTGATGGCATCCAGCACCTGGAACCCTCATGACATTGGTAAAGCTGCTTCAGAAAAATAGTCAGCGGATGGGGAGGCAG
This sequence comes from Ctenomys sociabilis, assembly GCA_004027165.1. Lineage (NCBI taxonomy): Eukaryota > Metazoa > Chordata > Mammalia > Rodentia > Ctenomyidae > Ctenomys > Ctenomys sociabilis. Next base: position 65,910 of record PVKA01002988.1, on the reverse strand, counting down.
CTTGGTGGTCTGAGCACCTAACTGGCAAGCACAAGGACTTGGGTTCAATCCCCAGTACCACGTGTCATGCCAGCCCCAGCACCCAGGAGTGGCCACTGAAACTGGGCATGGTGGAGCCCACCTGTATTCCCAGGGCTCGGGAGGCTGAAATAAAGAATCACTACAAGTCTGAGCTGCATAGAGAGACCCTGTACCAAATAAATAAACAGGAGCCCAGGGAGATAGCTCAGTAGAATAAGCTTGCCTAGCAAGTGCAGGGTCCTGAGTTCAATCCCTGGTCCCGCAAAATGAATAAATAAATAATGTTTTTAAAAATAGTCACCTTTTGGCCGGAACCACCATCTTCCAGTAATTTGCCAAAATGACTAACACAAAGGGCAAGAGGAGGGGAACCCGGTGTATGTTTTCCAGGCCTTTTAGAAAACATGGGATTGTTCCTTTGGCCACTTACATGCGAATCTACAAAAAGAGTGATATTGTAGACATCAAGGGAATGGGTACTGTGCAAAAAGAAATGCCTCATAAATGTTACCATGGGAAAACTGGAAGAGTCTACAATGTTACCCAGCATGCTGTTGGCATTGTTGTAAACAAGCAAGTCAAGGGCAAGATATTTGCCAAGAGGATTAATGTGCGTATTGAGCATATTAAACTCTCAAAAAGTCGTGATAGCTTCTTGAAACGTGTCAAGGAAAATGATCAGAAAAAGAAGGAAGCCAAAGAGAAAGGTACCTGGGTTCAGCTGAAATGCCAGCCTGCCCCTCCCAGAGAAGCACACTTTCTGAGGACCAATGGGAAGGAACCTGAGTTGTTGAAACCCATTCCCTATGAATTCAAGGCATAAACTTGGGGTGTTGCTCTGCCATTCAGTACCTAATTGGCAGCTTAAGTGTTCTAGGTCCTATGTAACAATAAAATCATCCTGTGTTGTAAGGGTGGTTTTCTTAGTTGAACAGGTATGTGGTGCCTTCTTACCTCATAAATATTTGCAGCAGATTTCACTGTGCCTAGTAATTGTGTGTAGTCTTACTCTTCAGTGTTTTTCTTGCTGAAAGATATTGCTGAGGAATTGTGCAGGTGATACCCAAATATTCAAATATTTATAAAAAATTATATTGGCTTGAAGATCCTGTAAATCATCATAGGGAAAAGATGTATCAAATTAAAGGAAGTCACTTCAGAAACAAATGTAAGTCCATTTCAGTTAAATAAATTGTTTAAAGCAAAAAAAATGAAATAAAAAATAGTCAGTCAGTGTCTTAGAGAATTAAACACACACTTACTATGTGCCACGGTGGCCTCACTCCTGGGTATTTACCCAGTAGAAATGACTGCATGTCCACACAAAGACCCACAGGCAAATACTTACCACAATTTTATTCAGAATAACCCGAAACTGAAAGCAACCCTACAACATGAGGTACAGCCACTCAACAGGCTGCTACTCAGCCATAACAGGAGAGATTTATTAACACATACAGCAACTCCGATGAGCCTCCAAAGCATTATGTAAGTCAAAGGAGCCAGATGGCAGAGGCTACATTCAATGTGACTGCACTTACTGGCCATCCTAAGAGTCCCTGGTGTGGTGCAAATCCGACCAGCCATTGCCATGGGCCGGGGCCAGAGGTGTGCGTGGCATGAGGGGCCTGTGGTGCCCACAGAAATCACTCGATGCCACTGCAGTGCCAATTGTATATGTTGATTCAAACTCCTGAAATGAGACGATTTGAAAGTGTTCCTTCTGTTTTAGGTGTGTTGTGCTCCAGTGAATCTGACCTTAAAAAAATAATAAAATAAAAACTAATGGGATCTGACACACTGGAGTGACAACAAAAATTTATTGGCTGTCTGCCATGTTCCATCAGCAAGATGCCCCCGAGTTCAGGTCCCTCTATAGTGTGTGTGCGCATGTGTCTCGGTATGTTTACCATTTGCGTGAGTTGAAAGCCCTCTACTTTGTCTGCTTTCTATAAATAGTTGTTTTAAAATTTTGTCTGGAGTTTATAGTTGCTGTCTGTTGGAGGATTAGTTTAATACAAGCTACTCCAGCGAGACCAGAGCCAGGACCACAGTGAGACACGGAAGTTGGTGCTGAGAAAACCTTGCTGCCTTTGGAGCTATGGTGAATCACCCCAGTGTAAACACACAGTCAGGTGCCACATACCAACCGTCCTGCCAGCGCAGACGGCAAACATAATGCCATGGTAGTACCCATGGAACTGAAAAATCCTTATCCCTAGTGACTCCGTAGCCTTCACAGCATAATGCATTCCTGTTGTGTTTGTGTGAGACTAATGTGAATGAATCACTGCCTTGGTCAGTTCTTGAAAGTAAAACTCTTATAATTGTGTATAGTATATAATACTTGATAAGCAACTATGGTACCTGTGTATGCACTCATAATACTATACTTTCGGTTATTGTGGAAAGTATTCTTGCAACTTATAAGAACAAGTTTGCTACACAACAGCATCACCTTATGCCTCACACACCTCACAGGTACTGCTTTTCCTGATTGCATCAAGAGGCCTCATGGAGCACTTGGCCTAGACCATGGAGGTTTGTTCTCTGATGTTCCTGCAATGATGATAAACTCTCCAATGAATTTCTCAAATCTCCATCCATCATTAAGCGACCCAGAGTTTGTAATACATAGATACATATATATATACACACACATATGTATTACATATATGTAACATATGTTATATATGTGTGATATATATGTATATATTATATCCAGAATAATTTTATTATTCAGATCTTCATAGCATTCCGCAACCCTGATCACACAGTGTTGTCAGGAGATAGACAATAATGAATGTGTTCCACTTTTTAATAAAAACATTTGTTTATGTACTTACTCTTTCATTCAACAGAGATGAGCTAAACCATAGCCAGTGCAAAACTGAAAATCCAGGACTCCTTGTTCAAACAACAGGGGGAAGAAAAGGACTGTAGAGGCCCATAGGAAATTTCTTTTTCTTCCATGGTCTCCCTCTGGGCTTCTTCTGGCATTTTTATTTGCCATTTGATGTTGTTCCAAGTAAAGAAATATTAGATTTTTTTCATTGTTAGTATGAATTTACTGCTCATCTTTACATTGGGCCGTTCTATGCCAGGCTGTTTAGTACAAAAGCAAAATCCCCAAAATTACACAATTTAAGTGATTCATCCCAGGAGGGAGCCTTAAGTGGCCACAAGAAACTTAAAAAGACTGAGAAGAAGAGAGAAACACATACGTATGCCAAGTGAAGAGCCAGCTGCTGAGGCGTTGGGTACCTGACGGGACAGGGATGCCAGAAGAAGAGTATACAAGCTCCCAGGTGGAGGGTTGCCGAGATACAGATACTCACGTCCACTTGGGGCTCAGGGTGCGGAGTTCCTCTTCAGGCCAGCAACTGCACCGACACAACCTGCCCTGGCCAGGGTAGGGCTGGAGAAGCTGAGTGTTCCTCACCCCCAAAGCCTGCTGCCTGGCCTCTGGAGAGTCTTCAGGCCTCCATCTCACACACTCTGGGAACCATAGCAGGGACGTACAGAAGTCTCTATGGTGTGGACACACAGCCCTGACTTGTACTGTAGTGCCCAGCTCTGGGTAGAGACTGTGTCCCACTGCTGGGCATCACTGAGTATCTGTACCTGCCAGGGAGGAGGGCAGCAGTCATCATGGGCAAGGAGTCAGCAGGCAGTGAAGGAGAGTATCTGAGACCCCGTTGTGGGGGCCAGGAAAGCAGGACTGTTGTGAGCTGAGCCTACAAGTCCCTAGCAGACCCTCCAAGTCCCCTTGTGTCATCAGACTTCACTCACCAAATGCCAATTCAGAGATAAAATCACTAAGAATTTCAAAACAGTGATGGTGACATTGCTTATGGTGACCAAGCCCAAGGCTCTTCTTTCTCAGCATTAGGCCTACATGATGCTGCTGGTCAGAAACCTACGAAATCACCCTAAGAGAAGCCCACCCCAGGGATGAATCAGAGACACAATTCATACTCTCTATTTATTTACATATTCAGTCAGCAAAGATGTTTCAGATGCCGTGATAGGTTCTGGGGACAGAGGCAAGGCCACTAGAGAAGGTGTCCCTACCCTCACCAGAACCACAGGGACTCTAGGGTCAGGGGCTGCAACCCAGACTTAGGAATCTGGAGGGCTTCAGGGAAAAGTGGCCTGAGGCCTAAACCCACACAATGAGCCTGGTGGAAGGTGGCAGAAGAGCAGATCAGGCACGCATTTGCTTTGCCAATGCCCAAGGGTGGCACCAAGCTGGTGTACGGTAGGCACTGAGTGATAACATCCCTGCTCGGAGCAATAGGCACTGTGCCAGTCCACGGGGAAGTCCAAACTGGTTTCTGACTGTAATCTTAATCTCCTATTTATTGCTGTGACATGAAACACAGTTGCCTAATGACCCATCCTGGGAACACTGCGTCTGGCAGTCTATGGTGGGCAGTTATTCTTGAAGGTACAAGTAGTCCCAGGTTCCCCCCAGGTTCATTTATAACACAGGTTCTTGGCTTGAAGAGAACAGTTGGCTTCCCCCAGAAATGCCTTTGCCAGCCAGGTTTGGTCAGGAGTCCTGCTGGCCACCAGATGCCAGAGTTAGGGCCTGGATCCTGCCCCCGCAGCTCGCTCTTCACTGCTCACATCAGCAGGGCAGTAGCCAGTCCCTTCTCCTTCAGCCCTACCCAAAGCCCTCACCCTACAGCCAAGGTTCCCTGCCGGGCCCCACCCTCATCACCTCAATCCGTCTTATGAGTCTCACAAATGGGAGCCATGTGGTTGCTGTGGGGACAGGAAAGTCTCCTGTAGCCATAACGATAGCTTTGAAAACATCACGTGCCAGGGAAGGTGGCTTGTCCAGGATGCCTGGGCCCATCTTGCAACTCACTGTGCTGTTTTCCATTTTGGCCACTTGGCTCTGACATAGTCTTAGAAAATGGATTAGGTTTTAGTGTTTTACGTAGGCTGTAGAACAATGTGAACAAAATAAAACAAGCCCATGTAAATTATAAAGAAATGAAAAAAAAAAAAAAAAAAAAAAAAAAAAAAAAAAAAAAAAAAAAACGCTTTAGCTTCAGGCCCTGTAGTTCCACACAGGCAGAAAGCCAACACTGGCTTAGAAACCCTTTTCTAGTCCCAGAACTCACTCTGATTCGACTGGCTTGGGTCACGTGCCTATTGCTTAGCCAATCACTGCAGCCAAGGGGAGGGAGTTATTGATTGGTGGTTAGGGTTAAAGGCAAGTCGCCTTCAAAGTGAGTGGGTGGAATGTTGATCTCTGATTACTAAAAGCAAATGAGGGGGCTCGTTAGTTCCCAATAAGAGGGTGAGTGAGGCAGCCAGTGTACTGTGCTCTGCCTGCCCTTGCTTGTGATGTTCATTTCCAGTTACATGGCTGATGTCACGGAAAGAACAACTTGGGAACAAGACGAACTTGGATTCCAGTTTTGGCTTCTCGCCTTTGCTGTTTGTGGGTCTCTTGGCTATACCTCACTGAGCCCCCATCCCTCTTTTATGAAAATGAAAGTAAGAGCACTTGGCAAAGTGCTAAGATTGGGGACATACCAAGTGCCTGAAAGGCCTAGTGCTAACTAGCAGACACACACACAAGCATCGTCTTGCACCCACAAAAATACACAGGCTTGGAAAATGCTGACTCACATTTCTAAACACGGTTTTCTCTCTCTCATGGACACAGCTCCTTTCCAATCCTTCTGTTCTACACCCACCTACCATGGCTACCACCTGGGCACACTAAGCAGCAGAGAGGTTAACACACATCTGAAAAAAAAAGAACACACACCTGGAGTGAGAAATAACTGAATTCTAGTTCACCTAACCCTTTTGGAGCTTCAGTTTCTTCCTTTATAGAATATCCAAAGCACTAACCATCCATGAGATTCTTAGAATTAAATGACGTGCTTAGCACGCAGTGCTGGATGAAGATGAGTCTTTATTATCATCTGCATCCCATCCTTTAATAATCACCCCTTAAATGACAGCCTCTTACTCTAGCATGTGAGCTTCTCAATGGCGGGGCTCTGCTGGACTCACCTTCTGTGACAGTTAATCCTAACGTGTCAACTTCATTGGCTAAAGAGACACCACCTGGGAAATAAATATGCACCCTCCTGGGTGTGTCTGGGTGGATCATGGAGGGAAAGCCTTGGATGCTCTGTTTGGTCCCTCACCCTGCTGTTCCCCTTCTCTGCTTCCCAGCGTCCATGAGCTAAGCAATTTGGCTCCACTGTGCCCTATCACCCTGTTTCTGCCTTGGACCCAGTCAACTATGTACCGAATCTCCTGAAACCATGAGCTAATTTAAGTCTTTCCTCCTTTAAGTTGTATATGTCTGGCACTGTCCTCTAGGGATGGAAAAGCTGAGAGTAATATATCTTCACTTCGGTGTTGCCCATCCCATGCCCAACACCCATCAGAGTCTGGTTTCAAAGAGATGCTCAGAAAAGGATTATAGAATGCTTGAATGAAAGCCAGTACTTGCTGCTGGAAAGCCGTCTGCCTTGGTGAGGAGATAAGCTGGGCCTCTCTGTGTGTTTTCTCATGTACCCACATGCTCACCAGTCAGCTTCAGTTGCTCACTGTTCTGTGCTGAGACACAGATGGCAGGAGAACAGAAGAGAAGGAGAAAGAGCCAGCAGCCCTCCCTGGATGGGGACTGTGGTAAGCTTTCCGCCACTTACACTTCTACAGCTGACTCTTGTGGGGAGTTTGAGTTCTTCAGAGACCCTTTCCCACAACTAATGGGTGAGTAATATGACTCACCTCTGGAGGTTCATTGTGTTCCCTACTTATAGTCCTTTGGCATCAGTGGTCACCTCCAGCTTTCAGCTGCTGAGAGCCCATCCCCATCTTGTCCCACCCTCTTGCCGCAATGGCCTGCACTCAGTCGACAGGGAAAGCCTACATAAGCCTTCTGCCCAGGCTCATATGTTAAAGGCTTGATCCCCAAAGTGACATAGGGAGGTGGAAAAAACAAGGGGTAGGGCCTAGTGGGAGATTATTTGGTGTGTGCCCTTGGCCACGTTCAGCTTTCATCTGCTCCTGCCACCAGGTCCTGTCTTACCACAGGCCCAAACACCATGGGGTCAAACAATCACGGGCTGGAATCTCCAAGACCATGAGCCAAAACACACCTTTTCTCTTTATATGTTGATGTTTCTTTGTCATGTGTTCCAGTAACAGAAAGCCTCCTCAACAGACTTAAGAAATTTGGTCAATCCCAATTCAGCACCAACTTCCCTTCCATGTCTGAATTTGGAGCAATCAGCAGGATAATTCTTGGCTCGTACACGTTCCAGACAAGAGCCAGACACCACCGTGACAGCATCCCTTGACCGCAAGGCACAGAGCTGGAGTCCTCCAAACAGCTATTGAAATTTTTCTATCAAAAAAAAAAAAATGTTCTAAAGAAATGCTGAGGTTCACAGGCCCAGCTCCTCTCCCAGTCTTCATTTCCTGCCCTTTGTGCTCTTAGTGAGAGTGAAGAACTTATTATGAGTCAGTTAACCAGAGGTTGGGTAGATCGTTTTACAAAGGCCTAAGGTGATCCATCTCACCACATACTTTGGGTTCAGATATTTATTCTGTCGGGAGCCTCATCTAAATGTCAGTTGCATTTCTTATTATTTTCATCGGTGAGTCAAATTCGCTTTTCATGGTTGATAGGCTGAATATTTTCATCCCTGAGAGATGTTTTTATCTCATTGCTCAGAGGTTAATAGGCCCTAATGCAGTTAGCTAACTTTTCCGGGTGTTAGCTTACTTGAATTTAGAATGAGTATACAGAAGGGGCTGGGGAGATGGCTCAGTAGAATAAGTGCTTGCCTGGCAAGCGCAAGGGCCTGAGTACAATCCCCAGTTCTGCCAAAAAAAAAAAAAAAGATGCTCAAGAATGAGTCTATAGGCTCTGGACTTCAACAGACCTGAAGTTAGGTTAGCAGTTTGTATTTTGGCTTGTCTTATCATGCTGTTCTGTCATTTTGTCATCTGTAAAGTAAGCGTGATGACACAACATGGGCTTGAAGTGCAGTGAGGATTAACCGAAGAACCGACGTAGAGTATAGACTGGGACTGGCGAAGGGCGGGTTGCGGCACCACCGGACCTCAGCAAGCGTGACTTCCTTGCCTGCCCCTCAGCAGCCTGCACATACAGCGATGCCAAGGGTGAATGTGGAGCCTTGGGAGTTGCTATTTGTACCCCTTCATCACTCTTTAGGGGTCACTATGTAGATCCTGGCTCTTGACACTCACTCAATAATTTGACTCTCCCTTGTCCTTCTAGTAAAAGTGCAACTGTCAGGCCGAGCATATTTCTGTTGATAGAGAAACACTTCCTTAATTTCAACATCTCTTTTTTGAGGCTTCCAATGCCTCAAAAAAAGCCTGGGAAACCTCTCACTGTTCTCCTGCAAGATTCAGGTGCACATCCCTCCCTAGCTATCCAGGCTGAAGCCACCCTTCTCCCTCTCACCACATGCCAGGAGCTCCTATATTGAGTGTGGAACTTAAAGCACCAAGGGCCAGAGGGACACTAATGGTCAAGTGAGTGTTCAGGCTGCACTCTTCCTGGTAAGCATAAGAGCCAGGTTGTATGCACAGCCTCTCCCTCCCACACTCATCCATCTTACATGCTTGGTGCCAGCCGAGCTGGGAATCCGCAGACTACACTTCCCAGTCCCCCTGGCCAGTAAGGAGTCCCTTGCAGGAAAGGGGAAGTCAGAGGAAAGCAGAAGCCATTTCTTTCAGGCTTCTGACAATGGTTCTTAGCATTAGTAGCTGCAATCACAGCCACAACTGAACGTAACCACAGGAGGCCCTGGGGCATTGGAGGAGAACGCCTCAGGACCCCTACTCAGCAGCAGCAGTGAGGTTCTAATTGTGAGAGTGATGGCCTCTCCAGCAGCTCAGCCGGGCCCATGGGCCCCAGCCGGTGGCATGGCAGCAGCGTCACATCTTGTATGTGGCACTCTGGTTTCTTTTGTTCATCTCTCCTTTGCTCTTCAATTTCTCCAACATCATTGTCACCAATTCCATGTAGTAAGTGGCTACTATTCTAAATAGTTAGGGTAGCTTCTGATTCTGATGGCTTTTGTGCTTCTGATTCCTGCTCTCCCGGGCCTATTTTATGTTCTGCTGCTTCATCAGTCCTAACTTTCTGGCCTTCTGTCAATTCTGTAAGCTCTGCTATTTCTCCCAAATGCCTACCTTTTCTTTAAAAGTTAATGTTGTGGCTTCCCACCGAGAATCCTAACTTGAGCTGACGATGTAGCTCAATGATAGAGTGCTTACCTGGCATGAATGATGTTCAAAGAAGAAATAATTTGAGTCTACAACCACTAACGGATTTCAGTTTGGGGGATTTGTGAATAAAATGGATAGCAAACATTTGCTGAGATTTTTCTGTGTCGGGACTTCACCGTTTCCTCACTGGTAAGTCTGGAAGACAACATTATTAGCATCATTCTGCACATGGGCCTGGAGACTATAGCAAAGTGAGTCTCTGGAGCACACTGCTAGGAACCAGCACAGCCAAGGTTTGAACCAAAGTCATCCTATGAACGATCTCTGATTTTTAACTAATACAAACTATTGCCTGGTAACACATTAGATATGCACTTCAATTATAAGATGCATTCTAATTTCAGAGACATAAACACCCACACTGTTCTAAAATATGTATATAGATCCTAAAGCTTTTCGCTTTGGGAATTTGCTGGGGAGGAAGCACTGCCAAAAGTGAGGGGTCCTTTTTGAGCCTAGAAACTAAGTTTCTTCCAAGTCAAAAATGTTCCCATTAAATCCCAGTTAGATTGCCTTGAACTTCCTGCCATGTCATCTCCTTCCCTTAGGGCATTTGCCCTCAGAAATTCTGTGGTGTAAAAAGGTGAGCATCTACTTGATAAGAGCATGTAAAGGATTCTTGCTTTGCCTTTGACATTTCCCTCAGGAACTTCCCTTGGTAACAGAGAATTTCGCCCACCCTGTTCTCCCCCAGCTGTTGGCACATGAGTCAGGCTTGGTCAATCATAGTGTTACATTTCCTTGCCCACTGATTGGTCCACAAAAAGACATGTGATCCAAAGCAGGCCACTCAGAGCTCTGTGGGATGGGCAGAAATTACTAGAGAAATTCATCTTTCTCCTCAGACCATGAAGCTGGACTGATGTAACCCCACCCATCCCAAAAAGTGACCAGAGAGAAGAACAAAGAGATGAGACAAGAGTGTTACATGAGGCTCTACACCAGCTCTGTCTCTGACCTTCCCTCAGATGACCTTGGAGAAGCAAATTGCACCACTTTTTTTTGGCTTGCTGCCATTTGAATTTGATTTCTGCTGCTCACAATGAGCCTTACTTTATATCAGGGGAACATTACTGGAATCTTAGCAAAGATTCACCAATGGCTGAAGAGAAGTCCCCTGAGATGACAGAACATGGGACAGAGAAAGTTGGACAGGAAGTGAGAAGGAAAGACACCAAAAGTGGGCTTGAGAGATACAGGGCTAGAGGTGCCTGACAGTCTGTGTTCTGATGTTTTAACAGAATACCACACACTCGGTATTTTACCAAAAAAGACATATTTCTCCCAGTTTTGCTGAGTGGGAGGGCCAAGGTAAAGGTGCTGGCATCTGGTGAAGGCCTTCTTGCTGCATATTAGCATGGCAGAGGACATCACATTACAAGAACAGAGAAGTGCGTTAACTCAGGTCTGTTTCCTTTGAAACCACCAGTGCCATTGCAGGGGATCCAAAGCGTGAGCTCCTCTAAGCCCAGTTGCCTCCCCAAAACCCCACACCCACCAAATTATATGAATTTTAGGGTTACATTCCCAACACGTGATCTTCTGGGAAGCACATTCAAAGCACAGCCGTACTCCACAGGAGAGAGAGTAGACAAGAGCAGGGACAAACAACACAAACTGTCCCACATGCTTTTGTTTCTAAGAGCTGCAAAGCCAAATAGCAGGAAGAAAGTCCCACAACTGTAAGCGGCTCCTGCACCAGCTGGCTCAACACATGCAGCATAACCTTCCTAAATATCTTTTCTGTTTCCTGCTGCATGTGAAATGGGTGTGAGTTTCAAGCACTTTATCTTTTGACCACATGACAGAGTCAGGATACCTAGATCATGCATCCAGCTCAGCTGCATGCCCTGGATATTTTTTTTTTTTATAAGGATGAAATGAAATAATACAGCAGCACATCCCAGAAAATTCTCAGAATGAGAGAGCTCTTGCAGAGCAGAGGCTGTCCAGAGAAACTGTCCCAGACACATAGAATTTCCCCTCAGAAATTCCATGTAAAAAGGTGAGCATCTACTTGATAAGAGCGTGTAAAGGATTCTTCCTTTGCCTTTGACATTTCCCTCAGGAACCTTCCTTGGTAACAGAGAATTTACCAAGGGGGGAAGCAGAAGAGAGCATCTTTCAACAGGCTGAGTTGGTTGGAGCCAAGACTCAACCTAACATCAAGGAATCAGAACATGTATTAACTGTACCACCTTATTTACTCTTGATGCTCTGGCATCTGGAGCCTCACTGAGTAGGGAGGGATTCTCTCCCCTCAGATTAGCCAATTTGCAGAGATAGTAGATGACTGCCTTCAAGTTTGTCTTTTATGTGCAAGCCAAGTCATCCAGAGCCCTGTCTTAAACTCTCATGTGACAGGTTACCATGCCCAGGTAGCAGATTACAGCAGGCAGTCCTGACACCCTAGAGACCACAGAAGCTGTTCCACATAGCTAATCCTACACCTGCACACATTTCTTCCCATGGAAAGCACAGTGAAGGCATTGGCGCAAGCTTCCTGGTTGTTCTTCTACTTCCTGCCTGACACAGTGCTGCCCTACTTTTGTGTTGGCTGCTTACTCTCTGAAAGCACTGGGCCTTCTGTTTTCATGACAGTCATTTCTGTATCTGGATGTCTTATCATAGCTGATTAAAATAAGTCCCAGCACATTTTAAAGCAGAAAACCCTGAAGTAAGTCCCACCTACAGTAGGACTCAGGCTCATTATTTCCTTCCTCTGAGCCTCAGTTGCTATGTCAAGAAAAATAGAGATAGAACAATAGTAACTACTTCATGTAGGAAGAATTCTAGAAATTTCAAGTGAAAGAAAACCTATGTACCATGCACCTAATTGAGTTCATATGAGCTATTACAATATTTCTCCCTTATCCACACTTGCATAGTTTCAATTACCTACAGCAACTGCGATCCAAAAAATATTAAACAGAAAATTGCAGGCATAAATTTCATGAGTTTAAATTGCAAGCTATTCTGAGCAATTCACATTCTCCAACCAAGGAGGTGAATCATTCCTTTGTCCTGTGCATCAAAACTGTATGTGCCACCCACTCGTTAGTCACTGAAGAGTCATGTTGTAGGAGAATTAACTCCATATTGAAAAATTTGTTAGCCCTAGAAGATAGAGACGTGCCAAACTCACCAGTAATGTCATGGAACGGACACACACATAATCTTTAAGCAACCTGTATTCTCGCAGGTAGGTGGCCGGGAGCATATGCACTGTTAATTCACAGCTTAAGATGATCATCTGTACTTTCAAGATTCTGTTGTGCTATAGACGTCTTGGGAAGTCTGAACAGCATCAGTCAAGAAGAGCCAATCCTCTTGATGCAGGTGGTCTGCAATTCAAAAGTTCTTCATCTTATTTGTATTTCCTACTTCCTTAAAACTCTACTGTAGGGCTGAGGAGATAGCTCAGTGGCCTGCGTGCCTGCATGACAAGCGCAAGGACCCGGGTTTGATCTCTGCTACCATGTGCCATGCCAGCCCAGGAGCTCAGGTGTACCATGCTGGCTACTGAAACAGGTCATGGTGGCACATGCCTATAATCCCAGTGCCTGGGAACCTAAGACAGGAGAATCACTATGAGTTGGAGCTATGTAGCGAAACCCTGTACCGAATATTAAAAAATTTAAAACTCTACTTCAATAATTCATCAAGAATTCACCCCTGGAGGACTGGCCAAATAGCTCAGCAGACTAAAGCACCTGCATAGGCAGAGCACAGTGGCCAGGATTTGATCCCCAGCATGCTGTGCCAGCCCCGCACCAGGGATGTGCTGAGATGGCAATTGAGACTGGGTGTTGTGGTGCGCACTTGTAATCCTAGCGCTTGGCAGGCTAAAACTAGGAGGATCACTATGAGCCTGATCTGTATAGGAGACCCTGTAGACCCTGTACTAAATACACGAAATAATAATTCGTCACTGGCCCCAAGCAGCAAATTTGAATGATGGCTCTCCATCCTCTCTATCAGTCAATTTTTAAAACAAAATCATTTTTCTTGTCTCAACACCTTGTCTCATGACTTAATTGATCTGTTGAGCCGAAGTGTTTGGGTGCAGAGCAGTCTCAGTTGTCAGAGCCTCTGTCATGGAATCGCAATGCTGTGGTTCAGGTAATCTTAGGTAGCTTAAAACCATGTCACACTGGCATGTCAACAATCCACTTGACTTCCTCTCATCACATAGGCATTGTGTCACTGCACAAATCCCAAGAGAAAGGTGAGGTCAGGAAAGGAAAAGTGTGTGTGTGTGTGTGTGTGTGTGTGTGTGTGTAGAAAGATGGAGAGAGAGAGCTATTTTTCCATAACTTTTATTGCAGTATGTTATTATTTTTTTTTTTGTCTTTTTGAGACAGGGTCTCACTATACAGTTCAGGCTGGCCTTAAGCTCACTTTGTAGCTCAGGCTGGTCTCGAACTCACAACAATCCTCCTGCCTCAGCCTCCCGAGTGCTAGGATTACAGGCATGCACCACCACGCCCGGCTCCTGCAGTATGTTATTATGATTGTTCTATCTTATTACTGGCTATTATTATTACTCTTTTATTGTGCCTACTTTTTTAAAAACTGTATTATAAATATTTATGTATAGAAAAAACATAGTATACATATAGTGTCAGATCATATATATTTTATGTATGATACTATCTGTGGCTTCCGGCATTCCCTCTAAGTCTTAGAAATAGTCCCCCATCAGCAGGGGATGCTGTGGATAACAGGTTCCATTAGGAACCAAGAGCTGACCCAGGTAACTTCACGTTAAGGCCATAGGTAGAGACTGTCCTGATGAGAACTCACTCTAGAACCCATAAAAACCTTACAGTAGGCCTGAGGTGATGGCACACACTTGTAATTCCAGCTACTCTAGAAGCTGGAATGAGGATCCAAAGGTTGAGTCCAGCCTGGGTAACTTATCAAGATCCTGTCTTGGAAAAGAAAAGGGCTAGGATAGAACTCAGTGGAAGAGCAACCCTGGGTTTAGTCCCCAGTACAGCAAATAAATTTTTAAAAAACCCCTAAAACAAAACAACTAAAACAGGGGCAACACAGCCATACAGAAAGGGATATGAAGAGTTCCTAGCAGACAGCAAGAATCATGACGTGGGGGTCGCAACCCCAAACTAGGGGACTCCTATCCATCCTCCAAGTTCCTCTGGTCTTCCTGGTTTAGCCAGGAAGAAAGATGGGCTTAAGGGAGAGAAGACAAAAAATTCAAACTCCACAAATTTCCTCCTATAGGAAGCAACTATGTAAGAGACACTTTAGCACGTACCTTTGAAAATTCTTGGTTATTCTTTGCTGGTGTTCAAAAAAATGATTTTGCAAATTAATACAGTTGGTAGTAGTGTTGGGGAAAAGCAGACATGGGTACCTCATGTCCTGTGGAGGCTGCACAAATTAATGAGCCTGTTTAAGTGCAACTCAGCATTAAATATCAAAAGTCCTAAAAGGGCATGTTATTCTTTGGCCAGAATTCCACTCTCAGAGTTTATCTTAAAGATTAACTCAAAGAAGTGCATTAGAATGTATATATAAGAGTATTTATCACAGCTTTGTTTATAGCTGCAAAATTTTGGAAATGACCCAAATATTCATCATAAGGATCATCTAAATAAAATGTCACATCCCTACAATGGAATGCCATACAGACTTCTGGGAAAGATAGTGCAAAGCCACATTTGCTGACAGAGAGGAGATTCCCATGATACATTTCAATGAAACAAAGCGAGATGCAAAACAGTGCGTATAGTGGGAATGTAACTCTGTCGGATTGCACACATCTACAAATCTACATGAAATGTGCAGAGGGAGAGGTCTGAAGAAAGTATGGATCATTGTTTTCTCTAGGTAATGAGATGTGGGGGAAATTTTGCTTTCTCCTTTTTACTCATATATTGTTGCGAGATACAGAGTATTGTATTCAACAGAATCCCTAGAGCAGGGTTTCTCGGACATGAAAAATTCTTTGTCAGGCTAGAAAATGCTTTGTTGTGAAAGGCAGTCTAATGCATTGTAGCATGTCTTGCAGCATCCCTGATTATGACCCAAAACTGTCAGGAGCACTCCCTTTCTTCCATGACCCCATTGTGATAACTTCTCCAGACCCTGCCAAATATGCCCTGGGGGCAAGATGATCCCTGGGTGACAGCCACTAATTTAGGGAAAAGAAAACTAGATGGTAAGCCCAAGGAAGCCTCATCAAGTCAAACAAAGGGAAAAGCCAAGGATTTGCAGGCAGTGGGCAGATAGCAGAGGGCAAGGTGGCTGATAGCCAGGTGGCATCCCAGTCCATTTCCAGATCCAGCCTTTTCTCAAGTCTAAAGTCCTGAGCAAGACTGAAATGTACTGCAGCACACTATGAGGGGCCCAAACCAATATGGTGGGCTCAGGTGGGGACCTAACACCGCAAGGCTCAGTTGAAACTCAGCGGGGGGCTGCAGTGTCATCCAGGCATGGCCCCAGACTCACACCTGCTGTGAGCTTGAGTCCTGGGCCTGTCAAGTCTGGGGCTGCTGACACGTGTTCGGACCAGCTGACAGAGGTCCTTAGTGCCACAGCTGCCCCTTGGCACCACAGTTGTAGTGTGCAGTCAGTCAGTGTCTCCACCCAAAGCAGAGTGGTCTAGACTTGGGCAGGGCTCTGTGTTCACAATGGATCCCTAAAAAAATAAAAATGGTTAACACATATTGAAATCACAGCTGTATCCCAGGCATTTTTAAGTGTGTTACTTGTTCAATTCTCACAACTAGCCTGGGAGGTAAGTTACGATCACACCATGCTGCAGATGGGAAAATTGAGGCATGGAGCAGTTAAAAATCAATTGTCTGGGAGCTCCTGATCAGCACATTGACACTGGGTTTCAGGCTCAAGCAGCCTTGACTCCAGAGCCTGTGGCTTTAACCACTCCACTATTTTGTCTCTGAAGAGGTGTGGATGGGCACATGGGGTCCCAAGTCTGCAGTGACAATGTTCCTGACCACTGTGCTGACTGGCTTCTTTTGCCAAAGGAATGTTGGACACCACTCAGTCACTACACAAAACTTTACTATGTTGTTCCATTAGGTGAAAAACACCATGAAAGTTGGCTACTACAGCACTGCTAGGGCTAGTGGACTCTCCAGCCATAGACGACATGTCAGGCAAGCATCATCTATAATGAGATTATGCACAAAAATAGTTCCTTGGTCCTTCTTTTCTGGTGCTTTTGACTTTTTAAAAAAAAGAATTTGCCTTTGAGAGGGAGCATTTGAAGTCTTTGTTTCTAGAT
The DNA here is from genome assembly GCA_004027165.1 of Ctenomys sociabilis. Classification (NCBI taxonomy): domain Eukaryota; kingdom Metazoa; phylum Chordata; class Mammalia; order Rodentia; family Ctenomyidae; genus Ctenomys; species Ctenomys sociabilis. The sequence continues at coordinate 49,304 of PVKA01002988.1, read as the reverse complement.
CAGTTTGCCTTAACTTGAGGATGTTTCCTTTGCCTCTCTTCTTCATAGGGTTTTGCTTCAAATTCAAGCTGTTTGTTTTCTCTCCAAGGGCCTGCCTGCATCATGGCAAGTTTGTTATATTCTTGTTCAAGAAGATCTAGTTTTACAAGTTGGCTCTGAACATGTGTCTTATCATGCTGTCATTCTCTTTCTAGGGCCATTGATTTTCCGAAGATAGATGTTTTCTCCGCTTGTGCATGCTTTATCTTATTGCACATGTATTATAATTGCTTTTCTTAAAAAATTACATTCATTTTCTGCAGCTGGACACTGAGATCTCAGTTCTTGATTCCCCATTCTTTGAATTCTCCCTTTCTTATATCTGTTCATTAAGATATTTTTTATTTTTTATATTTGATTGCTTCTCTAGACAGAGTTTTCACATTCTTTTCTGCCTGAATCCTCTTACGTTCCAAGTATCGAATGTTGTCTTGAAGATTTTCATAGCAGGAACTGTAACTCCACTATTGCTTTCTGGATAGGCAAGCGTAGGCTTACTTGGGGGGCAGCCTAGTTCGCTATTAAGGAAAGGTCTCTCAGGTGGACTACATTGGTACATACAGAGAGGAGGGACGGTGAACCATATTTCCATTAGACTTGAATGGGTCAGCTAAGATATTCAAGAACTGAGAGTCAGAAGCTATAGACACTGATGCTACTACTGCATTACTCAGGCTGGCCTCAAACTCTTGGACTTAACCAATCCTTCCTTTCATAACCCTAAACAACCTCCAATGTGCTTTTTGTTTCTATATGTCTTTCTACTCCAGATCATCATATGAATGGAATCACATAATCATGTAGGCTTTTGTGATTTTTTTTTTATTTTTTTGCAGTACTGGGAATAGAACTCAGGACCTTTCACTTGCCAGGCAAGTGCTGATGCCACTGAGCTATTTCCCTAGCCCTGACTTTTGTGATTAACTTCTTTCACTTAGTACCATGATTTCAAGGTTTGTCAATGTTATAGTTTTGTATTCAAACATTTTTCATGTAGAAAATAATAATTTTTATATTTCAGAGCAGTTTTGAGCTTCTAACTAGGCAGAGCAGAAAATGTATAGAATCTGTATAATTCTTCTCACAAAAGCAATCAGTAACCTGAATCACTGGTTCATTTGTTACAACTGATGACCTACATTAACATCTCAATGTTACCCAAAGCCCATAGTTTACTAAGATTCCCTCTCAGTGCTATATACTCTATAAGTTTTGACAAATACATAATGACATGTATCCACGACTTTAGTATCAACCAGAAGCTTCAACTACCCCCAGACATCCTCTGTACTATTTATCTGTCCTTCCCCCACTAAACCCTAACAATCACTGATCTTTTCTACTGACTATAGCATTGCCTTATAATTTCATATAGTTGGGACTGTGTAGAGTGTAGCCTTTTCAGATAACCTCTTCCATTTAGTGATATGCATTTAAGTTCCTTCCCTGGATTTCCATCTCTTGATAGCTCAATTCCATTGTCTGAATGCACAGCAGTACTTGGGGCAGTTATGAATAAAGCTGTTATAAGGTTTTTATACAGGTTTGATAGCAGACAAAAGCTTTCATTTCATTTGGATAAATACCAAGGAGCATGATTGCAGACTTGTAGGTAAGAGTATATTTAGTTCTGTGGAAACTGCCCAACTGTCTTCCAAATGTGGCTGTCCCATTTTGCATTCCCACCAGTAATAAAGATTTTCTGTTGTTCCACATACTTGCCAGTATTTGGTATGGTTGGTTTTGGGATTTGGGCCATTTCAATAGTTGTGGAGTCACATCTCATTGCTCTTTTCATTCGCATTTTCCTATGCTTATTTGTAATTCAGTGGGTCCTTGAGTTATGAGCAGTCTGTCATAGGAACAACTTAGATTAATACTAGGATTTTAGTATTAGCTTAAAACCCAAGTCTTGAGTTATGAACCACACGCCAGTCACTTTTGCTTCCAGATGGTCTCTCATACAGAGTCAGAGCTCTGGAAGGAACATCACAACATCCTTTCCTATATAGGATTAGTTAGGAAATCTTGGGCCAGTGTCTTTCTAAAGACCCAGAGGTCCACCTGTATTCAGGGGAAAGATTTTGAAGGCTGTGTAGAGAAGCCTGAGCCTTCTATTAACAACTGAAGTTACAACCAGCCCTGAGGAACAATCCTGTTTTTAAGGCAAGGATCCACAGTGTCTTCTCCAGTGAGGTCCTGTCTGGTGTTTTGCTTTTTGGGTAGAGTGTTACAGTTTATAACAATAATGTTAAGAACTTCCACCGCACTCTCAGGACCGCTCCAGCTCAGCCCATCCCCAGGCCCTGCAAGTGTGCGGGAGAGCTTCTGTTCTGCTCGCCAGACCAAGAACAGGTCCGCCACACCAGAGAGACCTTTCACTGCATCCTTCAGACCTCCCCCGCCCCTTCAGAGCCAGCACAGCCCGCCCTGCACACCATATCCAGCCCAGCCCAGGGCCAGCCAGGGTGTGGGAAAGCTTCCAGCTTCCCAGCACCTGTAGAACCTCTCCAGACCAAAACTCAGGCACACCTTTTGAGTGAGACCCTCTACCACGCCCTCGGGACCCCTCCCCCCTTTGGAGCCCCTCCCCCCAAGCCTGCCCAGTGAGTGAGAACTTCTGCAATGCTCTCGAGACCCCTAGATCCACCCCAAGCCCAGGCCCAGCTAGTGCGTGGGAGATCTTCTGCTCTCCACTGTGCCCTCTGGGTCAGGGCCACAACAAAGGGGCACCACAGATTCACCGTCGAATTGAACAACAAGTTCAATTCCAAGGCTGCAGCAGGAAGGAGCTGAACATAAGACCAGACATAACTCGATAAACTCAAACTTAATAGAGCTGCACCTAAATTTCAGTAGATGCTCAGGTTATAACTGCACCAAAGCTCTACACCAAAGGTAAAAGGTCATTACTATACGAAATGATAAAGACAGGAGCAAAATGCAATCTCAGGCCTCCAGCCCACCCAGAACAAGTACAGAGGACACTAATTCAGCTGAAATGTATGAATTGATAGCGTCGGAAGTAAAGAAACAAGAGCAGAAAGGTATAGAGGAAATCAGAGCACAAGCAATTTCTGAAATAAAAAAAGAAATCTCTGAATTCATAGCATCTGAAGTAAAGAATCAAATATAGAAACATAGGGAGGAAATCAAATCTGAAAAAAGCTCTTCAGTGAAAGAATTAATAACTACTTCTAAAGAAGGCATTGAATGGGGCCAGGGATATAGCTTAGTTGCATAAGCACCTGCCTGGCAAGTACAAGGTCCTGAGTTCGATCCCTGGTACCGCCAAAAAAAGACTGGTCCTAAAGAACACATTGATGGATCCCGACCACACCTGCCCAGAACTCCAGGCCCGCTGTGCCAGAGAGACATTTCCCAGGGATTCCCTGCCCCCCACCCCCTGTGGCCCAGTGAGAGCTCCAGGCCCAGCACTCCAAAGAAACATTTCCAGGCGATTACCTGTCACACCCCACAGCCCCAGACCCAGTGGAGGTCGGCCTGGAGTGAGAACTCCAAGCCTGCCACGCCGGAGGGACATTTCTCAGCAATCCCCAGTCCCACGCCACGACCCAAAACCCAGCACAGCCTGGCCTGTGAGTGAGGGCTCCAGGCCCACTGCACCAGAGGGACCTTTCCCAGCCTTCTCAGGTTACGGCCTGTAGACCCAGACCCAGCACAGGCTGGTGGACGCAATACAGCCTACTTGGTGAACGAGATCATCCACTATCCTTTTGTGAGCCCAGAAGACCCACCAAAGCCCAGGCCCACCCACCTGGGGAGCGACCTGCCTGACACAGGAGGGCTGACCCCGGCAATTTTCTGGATCCTCGCCCCAAAGCCATCTAAGACGGGCAATTTTCATTACTTGCTCTGCATCCCAGTTTGGTTCATACTCGCCTGAACAGGGAACCAACAGAGAGGAAACAAAGGAGCTGCAACAAAAAAGGAACTGAACACAACAGCTATATCCAGGACAGGCATACCGGGATAATTTGAAACTTAATAGACTTGCACCGAATCTCATAACAAGCTAAGGTTATAGCTGCACCAAAGCTCTACACCAAAGGTCAAAGGTCAGTGCTATACAAAATGACAAAGACAAGAGGAAAAATGCAATCCCAGACTTTGAGTCCACCAGTAAGGGCAGAAGACACTAGCTCAGCTGCAATGAATGAATTAATAGATACAGCAGCAAAGGAACAACAGCAGAAAGCTATAGAGGAAATAATTCCCCAAATTAAAAAAGAAATATCTGAATACATAGTATCTGAAATAAAGAATGAATTCCAGAAACATTGGGTGGAAAAACTATGCTCACCCAGAACAAGTGCAGAGAGCACTATTCCAGCTGAAATATATGAATTAACAGCATCTGAAGCAAAGAAACAACAGCAGAAAGATCACGAGGAACTCAAAGCAGAAATAAGTTCTATAATCAAAAAAGAATTACTTGAAAAAAAAGAATTCTTTGAAGTCATAGCATCTGAAATACAGAAACAAGTCCAGAAATATACAGAGGAAACCTAACTTGGAAGAAACACTGCAGAAAAAGAATTAATAACTACCTTAAAGAAGACATGGATAAAAAATTGAGGAGATTAGAAATATGATGGATTCCTTGAATGAGCAATACAGAAAAGAAATAGAACACATGAAACACATTCAAAGAGATATAGAACTAAAAATATCAATCACGAGTCTACAAAACCATTTGAGTGAAAGCGAAGACAGAGTTTCAGATCCTGAAGATGCCGGAACAGCTAGTGAAAAGGTGAGAAAGGATCTCTTAAAAACAACGAGAATGCAGGAAAAAAATAATCCATCACCTGCAAGATGATGCCAGGATGAACAATGTGAAAATAATTGGTATCAATGAGAATGAAGGAGTCAATACAAATGACATAAAAAGAATTTGGGGAGAAATAATTGCAGAAAACTTCCCAAATATGAGGAAACAATCCAACATTCAGGTCACTGAAGTATACAGAACACCAAATAACTTCAACCGAAGTAGAAATACACCGAGACATATAATAGTTAAGATCACAGAAATTCAACACAAAAATAATATACTGAAAGCTGCTATAGAGAAGAAGGAGCTCATATGCAAAGGAAAACCCATCAGAATTACAGCTGACTTCTCTACACAAACAATGAAGGCAAGGAGAGCATGGAGCAGAGTTATTCAAGTCCTACACAAAAACAAATTCCAGCCCAGACTATTATACCCTGCAAAACTCTCTTTCAAGTTTGATGGAGAAGTGAAATACTTCCAGGACAAAGAACAACTAAAGAATTTCATGATGACAAAGCCATCCCTTCACAGGCTTCTGAAAGATGTTCTAGAGAGAGACCACAATGACCAGAACTCCATGAATGAGAATGGAAGGAACCCACTAAACAGCACAAACAGTTAAACACAGGATACAGAGGAGTAAATAACACCAGGTAAATATCATGACAAACATAAGTCAGCACATTTCAATTATAATCATCAATGTAAACAGACTCAATTCTCCAATTAAGAGAAATAGACTGGCACAGTGGATTGGGAAGCAAAATCCAACAATATGCTGTATACAAGAAACACACTTAACTCAAAAAGACATTCATAGGCTCAAAGTCAAAGGATGGAAAACAATATTACATGCCCCAGCACCTCAGAAAAAAGCAGGAGTAGCAATTCTATTCTCAAACACTCTCAACTTCAAACCAAGAAGGAGCAAATGACACAAAGAAGGCCACTATATATAGGTCAGGGGAAAAATTCAAGAGCAAGAGGTAACACTCATAAATATCTACGCACCAAACACAGGAGCATTCAACTATGCAACACAAATCTTAACAGAGATGAAAAACTTAATGTCTAAGAACACAATCTTAACAGGAGACCTTAACACCCCCTTATCTCAAAAAGATGTGTCAACCAGACAAAAAATTAGCAAGGAAGTAGCAGAACTGACCCAGAGCTTGGAACAAATGGACCTGGTGGACATATTCAGAGTGTTCCACCCAACCACAGCCAAATACACATTTTTTTTCAGCTGCACATGGATCATTTTCCAAAATAGACCACATACTAGTCCAGAGGTCATGCCTAAGTATACGCAAGAAAATAGAAATTATCCCATGCATACTATCTGACCACAATGCAATGAAACTGGAAATAAATGACAAAAGAAACCAGAAAAACCCACTAAATTCATGGAAACTAAACAACACCCTACTCAGCAATCAATGGATTGCAGAAGAAATTCAACAATATCTACAAGTCAATGAAAATTGAAGCACAACTTACCAGAATTTCTGGGATGCCATGAAAGCAGTTCTCAGAGGAAAAATCATAGCTATGAACTCACACATTAGAAAAACAGAAAGGGAACAAATTAGCACCCTAATGTTGCACCTCCGACAACTAGAAAAAGAAGAGCAAACAAAATCCAGAACGCAAAGACGGGAAGAAATCGTAAAGATTAGAGCAGAAATTAATTCATTTGAGATGAAGAAAACAGTTCAAAGACTCCACAAATCAAAAAGTTGGTTCTTTGAAAAACAAAATAAAGTTGATAAGCCTCTTGCCAACCTCATCCAAAAGAGACAAAATAAAATTCAAGTACAAGCGATAAGGAATGAAAAGGGTGAAATCACCACAGACCCAGCAGAAATTCAGAAGATTATCAGTAGTTACTTCAAGAATCTTTACGCTCACAGAATAGAAGACACAGAAGAAATGGACAGATTCCTCGAAAGGTACAAATTACCAAAACTGAATCAAGAAGATATAACAACTCTCAACAAGCCAATAACAGCCAACGAAATACGAAACGTAATAAAAAGCTTACCAAGAAAGAAAAGTCCAGGTCCTGATGGATTCACAGCTGAATTCTACGAGAAATTTATAGAAGATATAATCCCTACACTCCACAAACTCTTCAATGAACTTCAAAAGGAAACAGTCCTCCCAAAATCATTTCTGGAGGCAAGTATAATACTGATTCCAAAACCAGGGAAAGACACAACCAAAAAAGAGAACTACAGGCCAATCTCCCTCATGAACATAGATGCAAAAATACTCAACAAAATCCTGGCAAATAGAATACAGCAAATCATCAAGAAGATCATACACCATGACCAGGTAGGATTCATCCCAGGGATGCAAGGATGGTTCAATATTCGAAAATCTATAAATGTAATCACTATATTAATAGAATGAAATCTAAAAACCACATGATCATCTCAATTGATGCAGATAAAGCCTTTGACAAAGTCCAACACTCATTCATGTTCAAGGTCCTACAGAAAATTGGAATAGATGGACTCTATCTTAACTTGATAAAAGCCATCTATGATAACGGAAAAGCTCATATAATCCTAAATGGGGAAAAGCTGAAATCTTTTACTCTTAAATCAGGTACAAGATAAGGATGTCCTCTATCACCCCTCCTATTCAATATAGTCTTGGAATCCTTAGAAACAGTCATTAGACAAGAGGGAGAAATACAGGGAATAAGAATAGGTAAAGAAGAAGTTAAATTATCACTATTTGCAGATGACATGATATTTACTTGGAAGACCCCAAAAATTCCACCAAGAAACTACTAGAACTGATAGAGAAATTCAGGAGCATAGCAGGATACAAAATCAATAGTCAAAAGTCAATAGCATTCCTCTACACAGATAACAAGCACACTGAAAGGGAAACAATAGAAAGCATACTTTTTACAAGAGCACCACGGAAAATGAAATACCTTGGGATTCACTTAACCAAGGAAGTCAAAGATCTTTTCATGGAAAATTACAACACCCTAAGAAAAGAGATTATAGAGGATTTCAGAAAATGGAAGATATTCCATGCTCCTGGATAGGAAGAACCAACATTGTGGAGATGGCCATACTCCCAAAACTGCTGTACAGATTTAATGCAATCCCTATCAAACTGCCATCAACATACCTCCCAGACATAGAGAAATCATTCCTAAAATTTCTTTGGAACCACAAACGACCTAGAATAGCAAAGGCAATCTTGGCCAATAAAGACAAGGCAGGAGGCATCACAATTCCTCACTTGAAACTATACTACAAAGCCACTGTGATAAAATCAACATGATATTGGCAACAAAATAGACCTGAGGATCAGTGGAATAGATTAGAAGATGCAGAGGTATCTACAATCACACTCAGCCATCTGATCTTCGACAAAGGAGCTAAACAAGCTCACTGGAAGAAAGATAGCCTCTTTAACAAATGATGCTGGAAAACGTGGCTTTCTACATGCCAAAAACTAAAACTTGACCCAGCTCTATCACCATGCACTAAGTTAAAGTCAAAATGGATTAAAGATTTAAACATTAAAACAGAAACACTCAATCTCCTGGAAGAGAAAGTAGGAGGAACTCTTGAAGACATAGGGGTAGGTAAAGAGTTCATGAGCAAGCATATATTCGCATGGGAAGCACTTGAAAGATTCAACAACTGGGATCAACTCTTCTTAAGGAGCTTCTGTGTGTCAAAATAAATTGTCAACAGAGTGAAAAGACAACCCACAAATTCTGAAAAAATCCTAACTAATAAGCAATCAGACAGAGGTCTGAATTATATCAAAAATTCAATAATTATTTTCCTAGCTACACTCTTAATTTACTGATAAGAGACATCTGCTATAATAATGTCTGTAAATATAATATCATGTATGCACCTTGGATGATACCAAAATAGTCTGAAAACAGTTTGCAATGTATTAATTGATCAAATCTGTCTTGTTAAGGTGTCGTAAAACTGTCTGATTGATATATGTACTTCAATAAAATAAAAAATAAATTAAAAAAAAAGAAAAAAAATATCATGTATGCACCTTATACGACACCAAAACATTATGAAAACATTTTGCAATATATTAATTTGCTGAATCTGTCCTGTTAATTTGTCTTAAAACTGTCTCATTGCTATTTGTTCTTCAATAAAAATAATAATAATAATAAAAAGAAAAAAATCAGACAGAGGTCTGCTGTCTAGAATATATAAAGAACTAAGATATATTTGGGCCCTCAAATTTAAAGACCTAGTTCAGAAATGGGCATCTGAGATGAATACACGATTCTCAGAGGACGAAATTAAAGAAGTGAATAAATATATGAAAAATGCTCCACATCGCTAGTCATCCATGAAATGCAAATAAAAACAACACTGAGATATCATCTCACTCCAGAAAGAATGGCTATCATAAGGAAATCAACCAATAACAAATGCTAGAGAGGTTGTGGGGAAAAGGGAACACTTCTCCACTGCTGGTGGGAATGTAGACTGGTACAACCATTGGAGGTCAGTGTGGAGACTCCTCAAAAGAGTAGGATTAGAAATCCCATTCAAGCCAGCTATCCCCCTACTGGGAATTTTCCCAAAGGAACTGAAATCATTGTATCATAGTGATATATGTGTACCTTATGTTTATAGCAGCACAATGTGTGATATCAAAATCTTGGAAACAACCAAGATGTCCATCACATGAGGAATGGTTGAAAAAGATGTGGTATTTCTATATAATGGAGTATTACTCAGCTATTAAGAATGATAAGCTTGAAGCATTTATACTGAAGTGGATGCCACTTGAGCATATACTCATAAGTGAAATAAACCAGACACACATGTGTAAATATTCTATAGTCTCCCTAGTATAACAAGCAAAAAGCAGAAATACAAAAGGAAACATACAACAAGTAAAATCAATTGAGTCAGATAAGGCAAAGTGAATGGCATATGCTGCAGGATACTAATCAGATTTTCTTCTGGATGGTTACCAACCTAAGTTCACAGATCAAAATTGGAGAAATAGAAGAACCACAAGGCCAGCCAACATTTTGGCCCTCGCCTTTCAAGGTCAGCGAAGACTCAGGACATAGGAGAACCTGTACTGCAACATCATGAAACTCAGTTGAGCTCCAAATTTTCTGAACAAGGAGGTTATGGAGCCACAGAAGAAAGAGATCAAAATCCTATAGTGTACCTGGGGAGAGTCACATGAAGAGAAAACTTTCTCTCAGGTTCTCACAGAGAGCAAACTGGTCAAGCATTGGCCGTGACTCATCCACATGGATGACACAGACAAAGGATCTACAGAACAAGGTACAGGACTACAAGATAAACCCTGAGGGACTTCACTGACCTCATAAGAAACATAAAGTACATGTGTTGGTATATAGGTCTTGCTCTACCTAGGTCTTAACCATCCAGCAGAAAAGTATAAAAGTGAAGTATGCACCACGGGGCCATAATAATAAGTTGAGCTATAAATGGCTATGGTCAACAACTTCTTCGGATAACTCACTATTGTTGTGGAATGCTGGACTGTGTTGGATTGTGTTGCCGAGTTCAAGCACCTAAGTTAGTTGAATGACAATGGAGTGCCCATCTCTGACAGGTGTAGACAAAGGAAGGGGTATAGAAAGGAAGAATCATGACGTGTGTATATAGACAGTACAGTTGGGATAGATAATGCTGTGCTTCTACATAATTCTATGAGAGGCAAGATTTGCACTAATGGTGGTTGGACAGGATATTATGTCGGCTTCTAGTACTATGGACAACCACTAGGAAAATAACAAGGTAGAAACTATTAATTATTGAATCTTTGATGTAATTCAGGTATAAAAAATAAGATACACAAACAGCTACACTCTATTTACTGATAAGAGACATATGGTATAATAATGTCTGTAAGTATAATATCATGTATGCGCCTTCTATGATACCAAAACATTATGAAAACAGTTTGCAATGTATTAATTTATCAAATCCATCTTGTCAAGGTATCTTAAAACTGTCTCATTGATATTTGTACTTCAATAAAACAAAAATAAATTTAAAAAAATAAAACTTTATAACTGCACTATGCATTTCTGCTGATTTATAGAAAGAAGCAGTTAATGCTTTAATTTGTTTCATCTCCTTTTTTCAATTGTTTGTAGTTTTTCTCTTCATAATTTCTTATGCATCTTACCTTTTATCTTTCTTCTTCCAATTTTACATGCATATATATATATCTGATATGAGTAACTGGTTGGAAGACAACACTATGTATTATAACAAATACTGTGAAATTAATATTATTCTGTTAAGTGAAAAAAAATTAAAATTAAAAAAAGACATTGATAAAAAAATATACAGGAGATTAGAAAAGTGATGAATTCCTCAAATGAGAAATACAGGAAAGAAATAGATTGCATGAAGAAGAGTAAAAGAGATATAAAGGAACTTAAAATCTCAACCACAAGCCTGCAAAACCGTTTGAGTGAAGGTGAACACAGAGTTTCAGATCTTGAAGATGCTGTCACAGTTAGTGAAAAGGTAAGAAAGGGTCTCTTAAAAACAACTAGGATGCAAGAAAAAAATAATTCATAACCTGAAAGATGATGCAAAGATGAACAATGTGAGACTAATAAGCATCAGTGAGAAGGATGGAGCCAGTACAAATGATAGAAAAAGAATATGGGCAGAAGTAACAGCAGAAAACTTCCCAAATATGAGAAAACAATCTGACATTCAGGTAATCAAAGCATAAAGAACACCAACTGACTTCAACCCAATTAAAAACACACTGACACACATAATACTAAGATACTGGAAGCTGCTAGAGAAAAAAAACAGATCACATTCAAAGGAAAACCCATCAGAATTACATCCAACTTCTCTACACAACCCATGAAGGCAAGGAGAACATGGAGCAGGGTTCTTCAAGTCCTCTGTGAAAACAAATTGCAGCCCAGGCTACTATACCTTGCCAAACTCTTTCAAGTTTGATGGAGCAATGAAGCACTTCCATGACGAGGAACAACTAAAGAATTTCATAATGACAAAGCCAACCCTACACAGACTACAGAAAGATGTTCTAGAGAGAGACCACAATGATCAGAACTCCACGAATTAGAACAGAAGGAACCCACTAAATTGGGTAAAAACGGTAAATAACATATCAATCATAAGTCAGCATATCGCAATTATAACCATCAGTATAAATGGACTATATTCACCAATTAAGAGAAATAGACTGGCACAGTGGATTAGGAAACAAAATCCAACAATATGCTGTATATAAGAAACGCACTTAACTCATAAAGAAATTCATGGACTGAAAAATCAAAGAATAGAAAACAATGCTACATGCCCCAGCACCTCAGAAAAAAGCAGGGGTGGCAATCCTGTTTTCAGACAGTCTAAACTTCAAACCAAGAATAATCAAGTGAAATAAAGAAGGCTACTATATACTTGTTAGGGGAAAAATTCAAGAGGAAAAGGTAACACTCATAAATATATATGCACCAAACACAGGAGTATTCAACTATGTAAGACAAATTTTAATGGACATGAAAAATCTAATATTCAACACCACAATAACAGGAGACCTTAACACCCCCTTATCTCAAAAAGATACATCAACCAGACAAAAACATAGCAAACAAGTAGCAGAATTGAGCTAGGGCTTGGAACAAATGGACCTGGTGGACATATATAAAATGTTCCACCCAACCACAGCTTTGAATACACATTTTTTTTCAGCTGCACGGGTCACTTTCTAAAGTGGACCATATACTAGTCCATAGGTCATGCTTAAGTACATGCAAGAAAACAGAAATTATCCCATGCATATTATCTGACCACAGTGCAATGAAACTGGAAATAAATTACAAAAGAAACCAGAAAACCCGCTAAATACATGGAAATTAAACAACACCCTATTCAGCAATCAATGGGTCACAGATGAAATTAAACAAAAAATTCAACAATATCTACAATTCAATGAAAATTCAACCTCAACTTATTGGAATTTATGGGATGCAATAAAAACAGTTCTCAGATGGAAATTCATACGTGTGAATTCATACATTAAGAAAACAGAATGGGAAGAAATAAACACACTAGTGCTGCACCTCCAACATCTAGAAAAGGAAGAGCAAACCAAACCCAGAGCCAAAAGACAAAGAAATCATAAAAATTAGAGCAGAAATTAGTTCAATTGAGATGAAGAAAACAGTTCAAAGAATCCACCAATCAAAAAGCTGGTTCTTTGAAAGACTAAATAAAATTGATAAGCCCCTAGTTAACCTCATTAAAAAGAGGAAAGAAAAAATTCAAATACAAGCAAAAAGGAATGAAAAGGATGTTATCATCTCAGACCCAGTGGAAATTCAGATTGTCAATAGCTACTTTGAGAATCTTTATGCTCACAGAATAGAAGACACAGAAGAAATGGACAGATTCCTCAAAAGGTACAAATTACCAAAACTGAATCAAGAAGATAGAACAACTCTCAATAAGCAAATAAGAGCCAAAGAAATATGAAATGTAATGAAAAGCCTGCCAACATAGAAAAGTCCAGCTCCTGATGGAGTCACAGCTGAATTCTACAAGAAATTGAGTTTATGGACTTGAGTTTCCTCAAGTCCTCAAACTCTTCAATGAAATTGAAAAAGATTCTCACAGTTCTCACAAAATCATTCCTGGAGGCAAGTATTATACTGAAACTAAAACCAGGGAAAGACACAACCAAAAAAGAGAACTACAGGCCAATCTCCCTCGTGAACATAGATGTAAAAATCCTCAATAAAATCCTAGCAAATAGAATATAGCAAATCATCAAGAAGATCATATGCCATAACCAGGTAGGATTCATCCCATGGATTCAAGGATGGTTCAATATTCAAAAGTCTATTAATATAATGCACTATGTTAATAGAGCAAAATCTAAAAACTACATGATCATCTCAATCAATGCAGAAAAGGCTTTTGACAATGTCCAACACTCATTCATGTTAAAGTCGTACAAAAAATTGGAATAGAAGGCCTCTACTTCAATTTCATAAAAGCCATCTACAACAACCCAATGCTAATATTAATTCTAAATGGGGAAAAATTGAAATCTTTTACTCTCAGATATGGTACAAGACAAGAATGTCTTGTCATCCCTCCTGTTCAGTATAGTTCTGGAATCATTAGTGAGCCATTAGACAAAAGGGAGAAATAAAAGCGGTAAGAAATAGGTAAAGAAAAAATCAAATAATCATTATTTGCAGATGACATGATATTTTACTTGGAAGACCCAAAAAACCCCAACAGGAAACTATTAGAATTGATAACAGAAATTTAGTAGCATAGCAGGATACAAAGTCAATACCATTCCTCTACACAGGTAACAAACACACTGAGAGGGAAATTAGAGAAACAATACCTTTTACAATAGCACAGCATAAAATGAAATACCTTGGAATTCACTTAACCAAGGAAGTCAAAGATCTTTTCATAGAAAATTACAGTACTCTGAAAACAGAGATTGTAGAGGATTTCAGAAAATGGAAGGATATTCCCTGCTCCTGGATAGGAAGAACCAACATTGTGAAGATGGTCATACTCCCAAAATTGTTGCACAGATTTAATGCAAACTCTGTCAGACTGCCACCAACATACCTCCCAGACATAGAGAAATCATTCCTAAAATTTATTTGGATCCACAAACGACCTAGAATAGCAAAGACAATCCTGGCCAACAAAGACAAGGCAAGAGGCATTACAATTCCTGACTTGAAATTATACTACAAAGCTACTGGGATAAAATCAGCATGGTATTGGCAACAAAATAGACCTGAGGATCAATGGAATAGATTAGCAGATGCAGAGGCCTCTATGAACACACTCAGCCACCTGGTCTTTGACAAAGGGGCCAAACATGCTTACTGGAAGAAAGATAGCCTCTTTAACAAATGGTGCTCGAACAACTGGCTCTCTACATGCCAAAAACTAAAACTTGACCCAGGTGTATCACTATGCACTAAGCTAAAGCCAAAAATGGATTAAAGATCTAAACATTAAAACAGAAATACTCAATCTCCTGGAAGAGAAAGTAGTAGGAACTCTTGAAAACACAGGGGTAGGCAAAGAGTTCATGAACAAAAACCAAATTTCATAGGTAACACCTGAAAGAATTAAGAGCTGGGACCACGTCTTATTGAAGAATTTTTGCACATCAAAAGAAATTATCAACAAAGTGAAAAGACAAAAAAATAAAAAATAAACAAAGTGAAAAGACAACCCACAAATTTTGAAAAATTCTTAACTAATAAGCACTCAGACAAAGGTCTGCTCTCTAGTATTTATAAAGAACTAAAATACATTAAGGGCCTCTAAATTTAAAGACCTAATCTGCAGAGATGAACACACACTTCTTAGAGGACAAAATTAAAGAAGAGAATAAATATATGAAACAATGTTCCACATCACTAGCCATCCATGAAATGCAAATTAAAACAGCACTGAGATACCATCTCACTCCAGAAAGAATGGCTATCATAAAGATATCAACAAACAATAAATGTTGGAGAGGATGTGAAGAAAAGGAAACCCTTCTCCACTGCTGGTGGAAATGTATACTGGTGCAACCATTATGGAAATCAGTGTGGAGACTCCTTCAAAAACTAGGACTGGAAATCCCATTCAAGCCAGCTATCCCCCTACTGGGAATTTTCCCAGAGGAACTGAAAACGTCATATCATAGTGATATATGTGTACCTATGTTTATCGCAGCACAATTTGTGATAGCCAAATCTTGGAAACAACCAATATGCCCATCACATGAGGAATGGTTGAAAAAGATGTGGTACCTTTATACAATGGAGTATTGCTCAGATATAAAGAATGATAAACTCGAAGCCTTCATATTTAAGTGGATGCAACTTGATGATATACTTATAAGTGAAGAAAATCAGACCCACATGTGCAAATACCATACAGTCTCCCTAGTATAAGAACTCAAAAGAAGAAAATAGAAAGGTATAACACCATTAAAAGGAAAGCAAGAACTTGAGGATTGGACAACAAGGAGAAGGCAAGGAAAAAAGCTGGGAAACATGACAGGGGAAAAGTCATGCATTTATATGCACAAGATGTGTAAGGCAATGATCCTGAGAAACATCAGCAGGTTTTTGAAACTAGCAGTTAATTGGTAGGATTCTCACCCTGACTAACTATACATGCTGATACCTGTGAACCAAGCAACTGCACTGTAGATAGCGATGTGTAATAGAAGGGTCACACTTGGAACGTCTGTCATTCTGATCTTCTAAATACATACTTCTTTTCACAACACACCAATTATTACCATACTGTCTCTCCAGTAAAGGTTTTTTTTTCTTTTTTAACTTAAGGGTAATACATGAAAAAAAGACACAAGAAAAAAAATGTCACAGGACTGTCCTGCTACAATGCTGTATATGGTTAGATTTCTAAATTTCTGTGTGAAAATTTGTTTATTTCTATTTTTTCAATTATTTTTTTCTTCATGTGTGCACTTAAAGCTTAACATATCACTATTTGATGGAAAATACCTGTTCCATGTTATACCTAAAATAATTGGTACTTAGACAGATAAGGTAAACTGAACTGCATATGTTGCAGGGTAATAATAAGCTTCTCTTCTGGAGGGTTAACAACTAAGTTTGCAGATCAAAAACTGGAGAAAAGGAAGGGCTGCAAGATCAGCCAAAATTTTGTCCCTAGTCTTTCAAAATCAGTGAAGACTCAGAACATAGGAGAAACAGTACTGCAATATCATGTAACTCAGTTGTGTCCCAAATTTTCTGATCAAGGAGATTATGGGGCCACAGAGGAAAGTGATCATGATGTAGAGTGTGCCTAAGGAGAGTCACATGGAGACAAGACATTCTCACAGGCTTTCACAGAGAGCAAATTGGTCAAGCAATGGCCATGACTCATCCACAAGGCTGACACTGATATGCACTCAGACAAAGTGATCTACAAGTGCAAAGGATCTACAAAGTGCGGTACAGGGTTACAGGATAAATCCTGAGGGTACCTGACTGACCTTATCAGATACAAAAGTTAGGTTTCTTGTTATATAGTTCTCACTTTATCTTGGTCTTAACCATCTAGCAGAAAAGTATAAAAATGAGGTATAGAAAGTAAAACCACATTAATATGCTGAGCTGTGAAAGACTCAAGTCAACAACTTCTGCAGATAACCCACTACTATTGTGAACTGCTGGACTATGTTAGATTGTTTTGCTGAATTCACATACCTATAGTATTTAGATGCCAATGGAAAACCCATCTCTGACAGGACTAAACAAAAAAGGAGGATACAAAGGAAGCACCATTTTGTATTTGTATATACAGGATAGTTAGGATAGGTATGCAGCTACTCTCACTTAATTCAATGAGTAGAAAGGTTTGTACTAATAGTGTTTGGGCAGGATATCCTGTCTGTTTCTTATACTATGGATAACCACTAAGAAGATAACAATGTACAATGTAGTAATTATTGAAACTTTCCTGTTAATCGGTTTTGAAACTGTCTCATTGCTATTTGTTTCTTAATAAAATAAAAAAGAACATCCCCCAGGACAGTTGTGATGGTGTATGCCTGTAATTCCAGCACTTGAGAGGCAGAGACAATAGGATTCCCTTGAGTTTGAGGCCATCCTGGGCTACATAGTGAGTTCAAGGCCAGCCTGAGCTGCACAGTAAGACCCTGTCTCAAAAGAATAAAAAAAAAAGAATGTCTCCCGAATGCCTCCCATGTTCTTCGGCAGGCCATAGGGACACTCCCAGTTACTGCCTGTTGGGAGGTAGATCCTGTTTGGAAGAGACCAGTCTTGGCAGCTGGAACCTACAAGGATGAATCCTCCTTCCCAAGTTCTCCTTTCTCTCTCTGCTTCCTGGGTGCTGCGACAGAAGTAGTTTTTCTCTGCCTGTGGCCCTTCTACCATGTCGTGTTTGTTTGTGCCTCTGCCAAACACTGACCGGAACTTCTGCACTGCGTGCCAAAATAAATCTCTTATCTCTGCAGCCATGGGAATCAGGTATAGTCTAGTGACAAAAAAATCAGCTAAGAGAATTGGATTGCTTTTGTTTTTTTCAAATTTTTTTTTGTATCTATCAGTGTAATTGTGTGGTTTTTTGCCTTCTTAGCTTATTGATGTAATGAATTACATTAATTTCTGTGCAAAAGTTGAAACTGCCTTACATGTCTGTGATAAATCCCATTTGATTGTGATCTCAAATCCTTTTTATACATTGTTGGACTTCATTTAGTATTTTGACTGTGATTTTGCATTTATGTTCATGAAAGACACATATGAATATGTGGTTTTCTTTTTTGAAAAGTCTTTGTTTAGCTTTGATTTAAGGATAATTTTATGCTCATAGGATAAGTAATGAAATTAGGAAGCATTTACTCTCCTTCTATCATGTGAAAAAGAGTATAGACAATAAGTATAATTTCTTCCTTAAATGACAGAATTCACCAGTGGACCCATCTGGACCTGGTGCTGTGTGTTTCCACAAGGTTATTAGTTGGTGATTCAATCTCTTTAATAGACACAGGCTGACTCAGATGATCCATTTCTTCTCATGTGAGTTTTAGTGGACTGTGTATTTCAAGAAATCAGTCCATTTACTCTGTTATCAAATTTGTAGGCAGAATTTTTCATAATATCCCTGTAGTATCTTTTCAATGTCTGTAGAATTTATAGATGTGTCCGCTTCCATTTCTGATATTAGTAACTTGCTTTTTCCTCTGAGTGCATCTGTCTCCCTCTCTCCCTCCTCATCCTGTTCCCCTCTTCCTCTCTCATTCTTAGCTTAGAAAGATAGAGGTCTATCGATTTCATTAAACTTTTATAGAACTAAGTTTTGGATTTAATTGTCTCTATTGATTTCCTACTTTCAATTTCATTGATTTATACTCTAATTTTTATTATATCACCTTACTTTGGATTAATTTGCCCTTATCTCTCAAGTTTTCTAAATGGAAATGTAGATTATTTAATCTCAGATCTTTTTTCTTTCCTCATATATATATACTTAATATCATCAGTTTTCCTCTAAACCTGCCTTCACTGCATCCCACAAATTTTGATATGCTATATATGCTTGTTTAGTCAGTTCAAAATATTCTTTTTAAATTTCTCTTGAGGTTTCTTCTTTGACCCATGTGTTATTTAGATGTGTATTGTTTAATCTTCAAGTTTGGGGGGACGTTTTAGTCATCTTCCTGTTGCTGATTTACATTTATTCCATTTTGCCCTAAGAATAGACATTGCATGATTTACATTCTTTTAATTTTGTTAAAGTGAATGATAGGACCCAGAATGTGTCTGTTGTCTATTTTGGTGAAAGTTTAATGTGAACTCAAGAAAAATGTGTATCCTGCTGTTGTTTTGCTAAGTAGTCTTTAGATGCCAAATTATATACAGATGATTAATGGCACTATTGGGATCAAGCATTTGTCCTTATTGATTTTATGCCTGCTGAATCCAAATAGTTATGACAGAGAGGTACTAAAGTAGGCTACAACAGTAGGTTCACCTATTTGTCTTTGTAGTTCTGTTTTCCCCTCATGCATTTTCCATGCTAGACATTTTTAGGTGCACACATATTTAAGATTCTTATGTCTTACAGTACTGACCCCTTCGTCATTATGCAATGACCCTTTTCATCCCTCATAACCTACCTTACTGTGACACACCTACTCTGCCTGATAATTTCAAACAGAAATCAAGCTACTCTCATTTTCTTTTAATTAGTGTTGATATAATATATATTCTCCATCCTTTTAATCTATGTAGACCTTCCCTTTTAAAGTGGTTTTCTTAAAAAAAAAATAAAGTGGTTTTCTTGCAAACAAGATTTATTTATGTCTTATTTCTATATTCTCCAACAATTTCCGTCTTTTAATTGGTTTTTACTTCTGTCTTAGGAAATTTTAAAAAATATTCTAATTAGTATACATTTATGATACTGCTGACATTCAGCTTGGGAGGTTGATCCATACACATACAACAACTTGAACATTTTAATTTTCCTTTCCCTCATTTTAAATAGTTTGAAAACATTGATGCTTAAAGTGATTACTGATAGAACTGTATAACATTTTTTATTGTTTTTCTATTTATTACCCTTGTTCTTTGTTCCTAGTTTGACCTTCCACTCTTTACCTTTGCATTATAACTGAGCATTTCATGATTCTACTATTTCTCCTTTAACATATTAATTATACTTTCTCATTTATTTCTTTTAGTGATTGCCCTAGAGTTTTCAATACCCATGTCTACCTAGTCCAAGTCCATTTCCAAATAGCAACCTATTGTTTCACCAACAGTGTATCATAAAATAACAAAATATTCCTAAATCCTCCTTCCTTTCTTTTCCACATACATGTACATACATATGTGTTGTTATTATTATTTTAGATAATAAAGTTTTACTTATTAGATGAGCTAGGAATAAGAAAAATTAAACTTCGTACTTCATCTTCACTTATTCATTCTCTGATGTTCTTTATGTAGGTCTGAGTTCCTGACCTGTATCATTTTCGTTCTCTCTGAAGAACCTTTACATTGCTTATAACACAGGCCTGTCGGAAATAAATTACCTCAATCTTCACTTTGTCTAAGAAAATTATAACTTTCTCCTTCACTTCTCTCTCTCTCTCTCTCTCTCTCTCTCTCTCTCTCTCTCTCTCTCTCTCTCTCTCTCTCTCTCTCTCTCTTTCGGTTCACACACACTTTATTTCCTCAGCTGAGGACTTCCGAATTGCACGTATACAATGCTGTGTAGCTGATCCCCGTGCTGTTCATGCTGACTTCGAGGACCTGTGCTCCGGCTTTCTGTGTTCGAGTTGTTCAGCCGCTGCTATTGCTCTGTTATCCTTCAGGATCAAGGTGGGCGCTTTCATAGGGAATCTTATTTTTCATTCTGTTTCTGCCCATGTCTCCTTTGCACAATTACACCTGCGATGGAGCCAGCTCCCCAACGTCACCATGACAAATCCTCCCACACTGGCATAGCATGGTCTAATCCTGCCTTCCCCTCCCCAGGATCACTGGGCTCTGGCTCGGCCATCATGGCCGTGGGTCCCGGTTCCCACCTTCTCCTTCACTGTCAAAGAATAATCTCACAGGCTAGAGAATTCTAGATGGGTGGGGATTTTTTTCTTTTAAGATTTCCAATATTTCACTCTGACTCTGTTCTCTTCTAATTCTTAACTTTCTGCCTAGACAGGTAAGACGTTTTCCCCCTCTGACTTCTTTCCAAACTTTTACTTTATCTGAAGATTTATGACACAGATTATTTCCTTATGACTCATCCTTTGGAATTCCAGGTTAAAGTGACCAGAAAAGAGTATTCACCACACTCCCCACTTGTTAGACTCTAGTCCTTAAATTTTCCCCCAAAGCCATCAAAACTATAGTTGTTTTTTCTGGATTATTAAGTGCTCTTGGGTAAAATGAGTCTCTAAGTCTCTAACTTCTCTGGGTTCTCATTTTTTACTAGACTTTAATCAGTTAATTTATTCTTTCATTAGTTTTTGAGGCTTTTAAAATGTCTACATCATGTATAGATTTTTCCACTGTCCTTGGGACTGGATGACTTGTTCCAATCAGCTGTCCGCCTATTTAGTGCTTCATGCAAGCATCACCGTAATCCTGTTGAGTCTATAGGATTCCTTAGATTCTGTTGATATAGAATCTGAAACTCAAAGTAGAGAAGTAATTTGTCCCAGATTGCACAAAGGATGTGGAAGGGGATGGACTGGGTATCAAGAAGCCCAATCTTTGTACAATGGCCTGCATGTGACAGGAGCCAACAATATCTGTAAGAGAGGTGTGGGTAAGAAGAGGCTCAAGAGTTATGCATTCCAGACCTGATCTGCCTCTGAGAAGCATTCCTCTGTGACAGTCTGTTGGAGCCCCCTCAGGACCACTGTTTACAACAAGGGTGGGCAGAAGCTTATTAAAACTGTGCCAAGAGCCTTGTCTCATTCGCTATGTGCTACATTCCTCCTAACCTTAATGTGTGCTAAATTCTTTCTGGAAGGAGCCTTCTTCTACTCTATAACTGAGTACACTGCCCAGGGTTGATCTAATTTTCAGAGTAGGAATTTGTAATCATTAAAGAATATTTTTAATACCACAACTGTAGGTCACTTGATATTTATGAGTGGCATATACTGTCCCCTGGTTCTGAGCCAAACCTATGAAGTCATGATCCCGGCTCAGAAGAATTTCAGCCTATCCCACTTTCCTGGAACTCTGATTCAAATCTTTTGTTCCACGTTTTCTTCCTTTACCCTTCCTTTGCCTTCTATCGGTAAGGAAAATTTTAATTCCGAAGCAACACATTTTGATTTCTTCTACTGGAATAGGAGAAAACCTAATATATTCCCAAGGTAAACAATTTGAGTGCTTTTTAATTAATCTGCTTCTTTTAACCTATAACAGCATTGTAGTTCTGATCTCAAATCTCTGACTTTGTTTAAAAGTCTTCTCTAATGAGCTATGGGACTTTGGCTCCTGGCTTTTTTCCTTTTTCTTTTCTTTTGCAACAGCAGTGCTTTGCATGATAATTTTGCTGTGATACCTACATTCCTATTTCTGAGTTTTGTTGGATTTTCAGAACTTTGTCTTTCTGTATGGTTTGTTTACCGACATGATGGTAAATTAAGATTTTTTTTTTCAAGAAGGCAGCAGAATAATCAACAGCAGCTTGTAAAATTTTTTTTTAACTTTCTCCCTGAGAACTAAAGAATCACTTTTAACTGCTCCATGTGTGTGAGCCTAAGAAGTGAACACAGAATATTTCCGGGCTGTCAGTGCGGAGGCTTGAAAAAGAAAAATAATTTTGAAAATTAAAAACCAGAAGATACACTGCACTTGTGCATTACTTACCCAGGTGAAACAGCGGAGGTTGTGGCTATGGAAGTGATGCTGGCATGGGACATTCCGTTGTCTGCACACGAGACTGTGGCAATGGCCTTTCAGTGGGAATGGCTTTGAGATTCCCTAACATCTGCAACTTCCGGTCCTGGGCACTGAAAGTGGGTTTAGAACGACCTCCTCATTCAGTGCGACCCTTCCATTAGCATTTAATTAGCACCTACTCTAGGACGGCCTGTGCTCAGAGTCCGCCTCTCTCAGAGGGAGGAGTGGCACAAGAACTGTGTGCTGTGGTACCAGCCTCAAGGTGGTGGTAGAAAATATTGCAATAGTAACGATAAAAAACAACTAAATGGCTCCTATGTATTGGGTAATTATCGTGTGCCAAACACTGACTGCTCTGAGTACATACGCATGTGCCGTCCTTTAACTTTGATCCTGAAAAGTAATTTAAGAAAATATGCTAGTCATTTACCAGCTGCAAGTTGTTTTTACATCTTTGTACAATGAGACAGCCTGGCCTGTCAGATAAAGACACAGCGGCTCAGGAGGTTGAATCCACTGGTCCACCTTACGCAGTCAGTAAGTGCATTGCTGAACACCCAGTGCGTGTCATCCAAAGGGGCTGGAGACATAGCCGTGCTTGCAGCAGGCTAATCCTTTCTCAGCCTAATCAAACTAGTCGGCAACCCAAACGGCTCTGACTTTGACCCCTGTGTGAGCAGCTCAGCACAAAGAGGTCGCAGAAGGCTTCTCGAGAGAGTCCCTCCAGCTGGTCTCCAAAGTACAAAGGGAATTTTTCCAGATGGAAAAGCTGAGCAGGAGTGTTTTAAGCATGGGAACAATATGTGAAGCAAAGCATAGCCTGAACCTTTTTCTTGCTCATATGGAAAGGAACACACTCTTCGCTGGCCTCTTCCACTCAAGTGCTGAAGCAGCATTCTTCTTATAAGGAAGTAGGTCACATTTGCAGTCCCCCAAAGGAAACCTCTGTCTCCACTGTGACAGACTGTGAAACAGCTGCCTTACTGCCTCCTACATGGCCCTGGATCCCTGGAGACCATTATTCCCAGAGCGGCTTTCTTCATCCACAATTGGGTAAGCCATATAGGACAATTCATTAGTAGTGTCGAGCCGGCCTGGGATGGGGCTGGAATGCCACTAGAGGAGTCTGAAGCTGCTGTGCCCTGCCTGCCCTGCAGCCCAGCTGATGGAAAAGAATGCTTAGGCAGGAACTGCTCTGTGCTGCACCTTGCTCTGGGGCTCTCATTCAGGGTGCTGCAGAGACTCTGAGGATGTCTTTAGATAGGAGCAAACCTACACCCGGGTATCAGCTCACACTGAGCACCTGTAGCCCTGAGCTCTATTCTCCTGTGCACCTGCTCCTTTCTCTCTCTACCTGTGGTCGACAGTGAATGAAACCTAGGTATAAAAAGTGCCACTCAGGGTCATAGGTGGGAAGGGACCTTTGCTCTAGAACAGCTAGGTTCTAATGAATGAGAATGGACCCCCAAGGTACTATTGCATCTCAACCTATGAGAGGCAGACAAATGTAGGATTGCTCAGAGTGCAATTTAGGGTGGGGGGACTTACAGAAGACAGTCCTGGAAAGAGGAGCCTATGTGTGGGTTGAGACAAAAGTGACTTCATCCCTGGCTGGCATACAGCAGGTTTATCTTATAATGTCAAGGCCAGGGAGACAGCAAAGTTCCCATGACCCCAAGAGAGGGGGCCAGGGCCAGAGCACTGAGGACAGGACAGAGTTTTAGAGTAGAAAGAGCCAAGACTGCACAGCAGAGAGGCTGGGTGTGAAGCTGCATCTTCTCTGGAAGTAACAAAGAGCCTATGCAGGGCGAGGAGTCAGGGAGTAAAAGCCCCTTCACCCTTTAAAAGCCTGCTATGGGCCATAGTAGAGTACTTGCCTACCAGGCGTGAGGCCCTGGGTTCCATCCACAGCACTGCAAACACTAAAACTAAATTTAAAAATACAAGCTCACTGTGTGAGAACATTTCAGACAAGTATAAACTGAGGGACCCGGTGCAGAAAATAATGGAATTGTGTGTCTCAGAAATGCCAAGGTCATGACCACGAAATGCAGTGCATGATCCAAACTTTAATTTTGGACAATAGACAATGCGAATAAGTTCTGTAGATTATCTAATAGTTCTGTACTGTCCCTGTAGTTTTGGGCCATCATACACTGGCCACATGAGAGAGCATTCTTGTTTATAAGAAAGTCCCACTGGGGCACTTGGGAGGGAAGGGACATCATTCCTGCAACTACTCTTGGGCTTTAGTATACAGCTGTCACTCGGTTTCCATGAGGACACCCTCTTGGATACCAAAATCTGATGATGCTTAGGTCCCTCATATAAAATGGCACAGTATCTGTGTATAATCCACATCCACCTTCCCAAATACTTTAAATCATCTCTTGGTAACTTATAGTACCTAACTGTAAGTAGCTGTTAGACTGTACTGTACTGTACTGTTTAGGGAATATTACAAGAAAAACTTTGTACCTATTCAATACAGAGACTTTTTTTCAGTTTCCATCCTGTAGCTGCCTAAATTCATGAATGTGGGACCCCCAAGTACAAAAGATGAGTATATACATAGAGAGGCAAAGAAGGAAAAAATAGACACAAGGAACTAAGCACAGGGCATATGGAAAGTCCTTGTGCAGTTCTTGCAATTTTTATGTGGGCCTAAAATCCACATTAAAATAAAAAGGCAAGGCTTGCAACGTGGAGACCTGGTGCAGAAGGACTGAGGGTGGGTGATAGGAAGCATGGGGGAGGGCTATTGGCAGAGCAGGGGAGAGAAAGGGTGACAGGGACATAGTGGTGGCAGTAGCAGTGGAGGTAGGGAGCAGGAGAGACGTTAGAGTCTGCCTTCTGTGTCCCATGGTTCTGTCCCTATGGATTCAACCAACAGGAGATTTTTTTAAAAATGCAAAAATAAAAATAATGAAAATCTTAAAAAAAAAAAAAAAAACCAACATAGCATAAGCACAATTGTACCTAGCATTTACACTGCATTAGGCATGATAAATCATCTAGACAATTTAAAGTGTGCAGAGGAGGTGGGATGGTTCTACGAAGGTACCACAGTAATTTGCATAAGGAATTTAAGCATCCATGGGTTTAGGGATTGGAGAGGGGCTCTGGATCCATCATTGTGGGACACTGTATATTCTGAAAGTAGAGCCAGTGGGTGGCTTGGGGGCTGGAGAAGAGAGGCCCTCCCCGGGGTGAGAGAGATTGGGGAAGGGGAAGTGGAGCTGAAAGGAGGAGCTAATGACATGGATACCGTATCTGAGGCTGTGGAAGTGCGTGCAGAAGATAGAGAATAATTAAAAATTTATTTTTTAGAAAAAAAAATTAATGGTAATGGAAATTGAATCCAGGACCTATGCACATCCCCAGCCACAACCTTTTTCTTAAGATGGGTCTCAGGAGGCTGCTGAATTGCCCAAGCTGTGCTCAAACTTGCAGTCCTTCTGCCTCGGTCTCCAGAGCACAGATGTTTCTTGAGGGAAAAAAGCAGCTCCCTTTTAAGCTCTAGGGCTGAGTGATTCCCAAGGTCCTTATATTAAGGCCTTCTGGGGTACCAGGCACTATGCAAAGCACTTTAGACACACTATCTTTTCTTCTCACAAGAGCCTTGTGAGATACTCGTCATTATTCCCATTTGAAACATGCTGAAACTAAAGCTCAAAGAGGTAAAGCGACTTGCCCAAGGTCTCAGGCTAGCTTTTGAGGCAAATTTGCTCCTGGCTAGAGAACCTGCCCAGGAATTCCAGTGTTCTTTCACATTTTGTCCTGCTTTCCACAGGCTGAGGCCTCAAGTTGAAGGGAAACCATGCAGCTGTTTTTTCCTGACAGCTGTGAGGTGACTCCAAGGGAAGGAGTTGAAGGCAGCCAATTCAGCCCCTTCCAGGAAGGAGCCCCTGAATTACAGGATTCCACCCACCCCTACTGCTCTGACATGCAAAATCAGACCTGGTGGCTCCCTTCATTCCTCTTTTCTCCTTCCCTGAAAATAGCTCCCAAAAGGGTGGGGCTCTGCATCCTGAGGCCTTATGTGCTCCCTGGATGGGGCCCCACTTGTGCTGCCCCCTCTTGCCATTGTTGTCAGCAGAAAGTGGTAAATAGCAGTGGCTGTGCGTCATCAAGAGCCCACTGGGGACCAGGTTTTCTCCATGCATTGATTTTGATTTCCATAGGATCCAATAAAGTTGTCATCCCATGCTTGTTTTCAACTCAAGGAACTTGGAATGCAGAGGGCTAAAGGAACCTGTTTGGAGGTCAAGAAACTGGCAAGTGGCTAAGCCAGGATCCAGCTGACACACTGTTGAACAAAAATATTTTGTTTTTGTTGTTGTTTGCAGTGCCAGGGATTGAGTCCAGAGCCTCATGCATACTAGGTGCACACACACACACACACACTTCACCCCCAACCACAGGACTTTTTGAATAGACCCAAAACCATTGGAGGACCTAACCACAAGTTAGAGCTCATCCTGTCTCTGAGCTCTAGGGTAGTGACTACAGGCCAAGCTGAAAGGCACAGAAGGCTTGGCTCCCCTAGCTCGAACTTCTGCCTTTAACTGGCTGCTCCAGCACAGCCTCGCCCTGCCACACCCAGCCCAGCCCAGCCCAGCCCAGGCCAAGAGCACACCCTGCAAGATGCCCTGCTCCGCATCCCACCTTCAGTCTGCCCGTTCTCTGCGAAGCCTTGGGCTGGGAGGAGGAAGTGGGTGGTAGGGGCCCCGAGGGTGGCTGGGTAGGTGTGACTGACAGCAGCTGAGCCAGAGCAAGGGTAAAGGCTCCTCAGAGGGCCGGAACGCTGGGCACGCTGGCTACTTCCATGCCTGACATAGCACATCACTGTACAGCCTAGGAATACAGGCTAGTTAAGCTCTGTTCCTTAGCAAGGTGCCAGGCCCCATAGCCTGCTAACTACTGTGACAAACAACCCCTCCTCCTGCTGCCTTAATACAACACGGGTTGTTTAGATTCTTGTTTGTCTTTGTTATAGTGTCTAGAAATTTCTTTAAAAACTGCAGCAAACAATTTAAAAAGTGGGAGAGGGATAGAAAAATGATAAATTGTTTAAGGTGAATGATGGGTGGCTAAACTGAGTTATCATGCTATGCTCTCTACTTCTGTATATTTGAAATGTTGATGTGTGTTTCTCCCTCACACACATTTGGAAGTTCATGTTCCTGACCCATGGCTCCACTGGCTAGCTTTCCTCCAATGGTTGCTCTGAGACACCAGTCTCTTCTGTCTTAGGGTTCCTCCACCATCTTGTGACTTGAAGGTCAACCTGGTGTAATCTAAGGAACAGACTGGGAAAAAAAGAGAAGCTACCTTGCCGGCTACTTAACGCAGGGGTGAGGCATACTTTTACTCATATTGCATTGGTAAGAACTAGTCACATGATTAGTATGGGATGCTGGGATATGTAGTTCCTTGCTAGGAAGGTACTTATGGCCACCGCTCCATGTAAGGAAAACTTGAGGCTTTGTTGGTCAGCTGATTGCCTGGCCTATGCCCGCCATGTGTTGGAAGTGGGCATGTCAAGCATAATGCCCAAAGGTCAACCTCATCTGCTGTGAGAAGGTAAGTAAGGCTGATGAGGGTGAACTTGGGAGTTGCTGCTGTGAGACTTACAAATTTGTTCCATGGTACCTTTGAAATAGTCCTGGCTCAGAAAGAGAAGGAAGGGGATGGAGAGGAGATACACCATCATCAGAGCTCGCTGGGCTCCTGTCTTTCAGCACATTTAACAAACTATCATAGTATTCACCCTTCATATCAAAAGTAGCAAAAAAATCATTTTGCAAAATCTTAGCACTTGGGACAAAGGACACAGTGCCAGGGAATCTCCCTCAGTTATTTCCTGTGATTGTGTATGAATCAACAAAATTAGCTCAACCAAAAAAAAAAAAAAATCTTAATGAAAAGGGAAGAGTGGTCAAGAAAAGACACCAGGACATGAAAGATGCCTCTAGATGAGCCCAAGGCCTGTGCCCTGCTTCCTACACCCTTCAGCAAGGTCGCTCCAAACCCCTAATCAGCCTGGCTCTCACTGCCATGCTTAGCTCTGTGTCCTAGAGAATCTGCATCCCTGTCTCAACACATCATTGTCAGACACCAGATCTCCATCGCTCCCCCCCTGCCTCCCACATGTACCTCACTGTGCCCTTCACCTTCTTCTCTGTGCTGTCCCTTTGAGCCTCATGGCACACAAGAAACATTCTAGGACTGGGGAGATAGAATGGCAGTCTAAGCACCTGCCTGCCAAGCACAAGGACCTGGGTTTGTTCCCCAGTACCAAATGCCATGCTGGGCCCAGAACTGTGGGCATGCCATCCCAGCCACCAAAACTGGGCATGGTGGTGCACACCTGTTATCCCAGCACTAGGAAGGCTGAGACAGGAGGATCACAGTGAATCCAGACTATGTAGTAAGACCCTGTATGAAAGAAAGAAGGAAGAAAGGAAAGAAAGAAAGGTTAAAAAAAAAAAAACATGAACTAGCGGAATGTGGTGACATGTCTCATAGGAAGTTCTCTGCTCCCAGACATGAGTCTTTGGCCTTCTTGTTTTAGAAGTGCAGCATCAGGCATCAAGGCAAGGTGAAGAACTTCCCCAAAGATGACCCTGCCAAGCCCATCCATCTCACAGCTTTTCTGGGCTACAAGGCTGGCATGACCCACATCATGCACGAAGTGGATAGGCCAGGATCCAAGGTGAACAAGAAAGGAGTTGTGGAGGCTGTGGCTATCGTGGAGACACCACCTATGGTGGCTGTAGGTGTTGTGGGCTATGTAGAAACCCCTCGAGGCCTCCGGACCTTCAAGACAGTCTTTGCAGAGCATATTAGTGATGAGTGCAAAAGACGCTTCTATAAGAACTGGTATAAATCTAAGAAGAAGGCATTTACCACGTACTGCAAGAAATGGCAGGGTGTCGTGGGCAAGAAGGAGCTGGACAAAGACTTTAGCAGCATGAAGAATTACTGCCAGGTCATCTGCATAATCTCCCACACCCAGATGCGCCTGCTCCCACTCCAGCAGAAGAAGCCCACCTCGTGGAGTTCCAGGTGAGTGGCGGCACCATGGCCAAGAAGCTGGCCTGGGACCAGGAGAGGCTGGAGCAGCAGATTCCTGTGAGCCAGGTGTTCAGACAGGACGAGATGATCAATGTCATTGGGGTGACAGGGCAAAGGCTACAAAAGGGTCACCAGGAGGCTGCCCTGCAAGACCCACCGAGGGCTGTGCAAGGTTGCCTGTATTGGAGCATGGCACCCTGCCCGTGTGGCCTTCTCTGTGGCTGTCCAGGCTGGGCAAAAGGGCTACCATTACCACATGGAGATAGACAAGAAGATCTATAAAATTGGTCAGGGCTACCTCATCAAGGGCAGCAAGCTGATCAAGAACATTGCCTCCACGACTGCGACCTGTCTGACAAGACCCTCTGGGTGGCTTTGTCCGCTACAGTGAAGTGACCATTGACTCAGCCATGGCCACTTCCAGACCATGGAGGAGAAGAAGGTGTTCATGGGATCACTCAAGAAGGACCACAGTGGGGCTGGGGAGACGGCTCAGTAGAATAAGTGCTTCCCTGGCAAGCGCAAGGGCCTGAGTTCAATCCCCGGTTCCACCAAAAAAGAAGAAGGACTGCATTGCCAAGGAAGAAGGCATGTAACAGCAGGAACACCTCCGCTGCTGGTGGGGTCTCAATGAAAGCTGTTTTCCAGTGGGGGGAAAAAAAGAAGGAAAGAAACATTCCAGTTGGTGTTTGAGAACCCTTCTGCCTATAGTGTCTCCTCCTCGTGACTCTGAAATCCTCCTGCTCTGAGTTAGTCGTCACTCAGGCTTGGTATTTGTTTCTGCCCCAGCTTGAAGGTCTATCTCTCTTGCCCACCTGTGAGCTCCTTAGGTGCAGACACTGTGCCCCTATACATTTTGATGTTTCAGGTTCCCAGCTTAAGGACTGGGTAGAACTCATCCTTTTTAAAGTGTTAATGGTTGGCTAGGTGGTAGTCAGGGTTCTCCAGAGAAATGGAATCAATAGGAAATTATGTATACTTATGCAAGAGGATTTATTAGGTAGGCACACAGGATCAGAAGCAGGAAGAGTCCACAATGGCCATCTGCATAATGGAGAGCCAGAGGATCCAGAAGCTGCTCAGCCCCAGAAAAGCAAAAGCCACAGAAGAAGAGAGAGCAGAATTGTTTGCTAGGCCAAGGTCAAAGGCCTGGAAGCTCACTGGAGACTCACCAGTGAGAGTCTGTTTTGGAAGGTGGAGGAAATTGAAGGCCAGTGTTCAAAAGCAATGGCGACAATTGGAGCTCTTCAAAAGCAGGAGCACTTCCATCTTCCCCTTCTTCATTCTGTCCAGGCCACAAGCTCACAGGCTGGTGCCACCCACATGTGGGCTGGCTTTTCCCTTTCAGTTTGCTGGCCCATTTGTCAATTACCCACAGACAATCCAGAACTGCACTCTATGAATCTACTAGGTGTTTCTTAATCCATTCATGTTGACATATCATGATTAATGGTTAGAGGCTACATGGAGAAATCAATGAATGAGATAGTTGGGGGCTGGAGAAAAAACATTGTCATCTGCATCTCGTAGAACCATAAGCAAGTTTAAATGGTCTTTGAAAAGGGATCACTTGCTAGAGGTATGATCCGCCTTCAAACCACCAATTTCATTTAACCCAACGGATCATTCTAGACTCTGGCCAAGCGTCGCAGTGAAGGGAAAAGGCAAAGAGCTTTGCAATAGGAGAGACACTGGGTCAGAGCAACTCTTGTTTCCCTGTGAATATTTTACAAATGCTCTGCATGGATCATGCTGTTGGTGGCTGCCAGTCCAGGTTCCTCCAGTGAATTATCAGGGTCTTAAAGGGAAACAGCTGAAGGGGGTTAAATCTAAAGTCATCGCCAGAGCCTCAGGAGTTTGGAAGGTGATTGGATTATAGCATTATAGCTGACTTGCTATTAGGAAGTGGGGTCTGGCCAGATGGGATGGGTCCCTGGGCGTGACCTGGAAGGGTGCCACTCCCTTCCTGGGTCCTTCCTTGACTCTCAGCTTCCTGATCACCATGACGTAAGCGGCACTCCCCCGCCAGGCCCTTCACCATGCCTCTGACCACACAAGGTCTAAACCGTGAGCCAAACACAGCCCTCCTCTTTAAGGTGCAAACCTCAGGTACTTTGTCCCAGTGATGAGGAAGTAATTACGACAGGAGTATTTCCTTTGTCGCTTGTCACCACGGATGCTCAGAAAGCTCAGCCTGGGTGCTTACAGACACAGGGGGAAGTGCCAGGGCTGCCTCTTCCTCTGCTGGGCAGCATCCTGGAAGCTCACAGAGCTGAACAACCAGTGCGACTCTTGCCCACCCACTGTGGGCCCGGCATTTCACATCCGTTGTCTCATTCAATCCTGATACAACTTTTCAAAGGAAAGACTCTCATTATTCCCTTTTTAAAACTATTGATATTTATTCTTTATTAAGCCATCTATTTACATGTTTCAAAAATAAAAGTTTTGGTCCCGGGGGTGTGGCTCAGTGGTAGAGCACTTGCCCAACACGCTCAAGGTCCTGGGTTCCGTTGTCATCAACATAAAATAAAAACAAACATGAAAAATACATAGTGGAAAGTCTCATCCTATCCTAATTCCGATTGCTTTCCCTAAAGCAACCATTTTTGTTAGTGTCTGATATCCCTCCAGAGTTTATGTAAATAGCAGAACACATTCTTAAGTCTTCCTTTCCTTATGCAAAAGGGACATATGTCACACTGGTCTACATTTTAGTCTCTTCACTATATATCTTGTTTGGAAGGTTTTTCTCTAGCAATACACAGAGAATCTGTCTCTGGATATACCATAGTGAATCTAATAGTGGCTACTGAAATAGATTGTAGAACCCAAAACCCAGACAGGGGAAGACACTGGCTCAAGGTCACACAGCAGGAGGCAGGGCTTGTCTCCAGATCCTTCCTTTCTCTTTCCTTTTTATGCCTAGAGAACCTTCCCTTGGTTCTTTGAAAGATATAATATAGAGGTAAATAGTCCTGACATTTTGCAAAGGGGCTCTCTTGGGTAATGAACCTGATTCCAGGCACCCAAAAATACCTGAAGGAGGTGGTTCCCTGGGTCCTAGCAGCCTACTTGACAGACAGCTGTGAGAACAGACTAGGCACCTCACACAGGGCAGTGAGCACTGAGCCGGGGTAGTGAGTGTAGGTAGCCTGAGCAGGCCCTACAGGGAGGCAGTGAGGACCCTGTATGGGCCTAGGGACTGTGAGAGACATACAGGCAGATGACAACAGGCCACATTAATGCCTCAATGGGATGGGCTCAGATGCCGGGGAAGTCCAAGGGTAAGGAGTGAGTAAGGGACAGTTTCTTGGAAAAGGTGACAATTTGTTTCCAAGGTGAAAGTGGAACTGGCCAGGTGAAAAAGGAAAGGCACGAGGGAGGGGGAACACTTCAGGCAGGGGATCAGCACACCCAAAGCCACAGAGGTGTGAGGGGCAGGGAACCAAGGCCACCGAGGGCTGGGGCCAGACAGGGAGGCGGCTGTGGTCCCAGGGGGCATGGAGGTAGAGCCACACTGAACAGATGGCCTTCTTTCCACAGGTGTGACAACCCCAAGAGCACTGGATGGGTGCCAGGTACCATGCCAAGGGTTCTGTAAGAACTAAAGATTTTCCTCTTGCAGTGCAAGATTTAGCCAGCCTGCTTAAGTAAGACAGCTCTCCATGTTCTCCATATCAGCAGGCTCAGTCTACTAGAACTCAAGATATTTTTCAAAAACTTACATCTATATGGAACGTGTGAAAACATTTTAAAATTCTCATTATTCTCTAAGCAATACAGTGGAGCAACTATTTACATGGTATTTATATTGCACAAAGTGCTGCAAATCATCTAGAGAGGATTTAAGGTGCTTGGGAGGATGTGTGTAGGTTCTATGCAAATAATGCAGCATTTTATGTGAAGGACTTGAGCATCTATGGGCTGTAATATTCACAGGAAGTTCTGGAACCAGTCCCCTGCAGATAGAGAAAGATGACCGCGATTGCAAAGTCACACGAAGCTGGAAGCAGGGGGCTGAGATTTGGATCCACATAGTTGGCTCTGGAGCCAAGAGGGTGGCAGGGAGCCATGAATAATCACAGAGAGGCTGAGTAGAGTTATTGGGATGTGGAAGCCGGGAGTGGGTAGAGCTTGTGAGATTTGGGGCTACACAGACAACCAAGTGGGGGTCAGAGCAATTGGAGCTGGGGATGCTAGAGACGGAGAGTTCAACCAGAAACACTAGAGCAGAAGTCTGCTGAATTCTCCCGACGCTTAAGGAACATATGCCAGGCTGTACCTTTCCTGAGCCCTACAGAGAGGTTGTGATCAGTTCATTTGGAAGAAATGAGGGGACTGAGGCTTTCAGGAAAGCCACTGCTCAGTGTGAAGGAGGCTGGGGACAAAGAGGCACCAAGCAGACTGCTTTGCCGTTCTGAGGAGAATGTGGGTTCCACTGGCAAAGATGACCCGAGAGATGGATTTATGGTTGGAAATGGACAGCCCTGGGTAGCAGCTCAGAGAAGTCAAGATGGTGCCCAAAGTGACATGCTGGCTAGCTAGTAAGCCACAGCTGGGATCTGGGCCCCACCCGGTGTCATAGTTCACACCCCTCCCCCAAATTCATCTGCCTTCTAGGAATCCATCTCCGGGGCTTGGAATGGCACTGAAACCTCGTCCACTCACACATCCCTCGCTCCCTCGCTCCCCCCCCCCCAGCATTGCTCCCCACAC
This sequence comes from Ctenomys sociabilis, assembly GCA_004027165.1. Lineage (NCBI taxonomy): Eukaryota > Metazoa > Chordata > Mammalia > Rodentia > Ctenomyidae > Ctenomys > Ctenomys sociabilis. The sequence continues at coordinate 14,697 of PVKA01002988.1, read as the reverse complement.
TTGGCTCCAGCGAGCTGTGTGGAGTCTGCTGTGCATTTCCTGCCGTGGGCTGTCCCTTGGCCACCGTCCACACCCACCCAAATTCTATCTGTTATTCTTTCCAGATTCTGCCCCCTAGCCTTCCTCCTCCACCCCTGTTTCCCTAGAGGCTCCCGGAAGGCTCCAAGGCCACAGAGACAGAATGACATCATCCGAGCGCTGGACCTCGCTGGGCCCAATTACCAGGCTATAAGTGGAAACGCCCTACATTTTCCCACAGGAAAGCGCCCTCCCTCCTGTCTGACCCTGCTGCTTCTGGGGATCTTGGCGGAATCCCCAGGCTCCTGCCTAAAGAAAACTGAGCTCCCTCCCCATCAACGAGCTGTTCGGTCTCACTCCAGACCCTCTGGGTTTCTTCCCACCCGGGGAACAGAGCTGTGATGGATGGAAGGGAGGCACTGTGGGACCATCGCGAACAGCACTTCAGAGCCTGGCCCTCCTGCCTGCCTCGAGTCTAGCTCCTCCTCTCCCCATCTGTGCAACAGCAGACAAGTGGCCTTGTGGCTCTGAGAGTCCATTATCTCACCTTTAAGCTGAGACTAACAGGTGTCCCCCCATGAAGCCCTTTCAGTGCTCCTCTGAGGCTCAAGTACTGTTCCCATCTCGAACATAAGAAAGTTACATGTCCGTCTAAAACTGCAGGTCACAAGGGATGGTGCCTGTGCCTGGATTAGAGCCTGAGAACACTAAATGCCAAGCAATCTGGAAACCCAGACACTCCTGAACCAGAGGTGGGGTGGGAAGACAGGACAGGCTGCTAGAGGGTCAAGGCTAAGTGAATTCATTGGGGACTCAGCTTTCCCACCTGTACAACAGGAAGGCAGTCCCTACTCCAGGGCTATCCTGAAATCCTCACTTGCCCTAGAGCCTCCCTAAAGGAGGCTCTAGATATCCCTTCTGAGATATCTCCCAGGACCTCAGCCTACTTAGGTGGCAAGCCAGCATATGTAGCACCCCACACATCTTGCTCACACTACTGACTAATTATTTCTCTTTTTTAAATGGACTTGGACTTATTATTCAACTATTTTTACTGAAAATTAGTGGCCGTGAATTTTCTATAGCTACCGTTAAGAGAAAACCAGGCACATTCATCATACACAGAAGGCAATTGTGAAAACAAATGTCCCAGGACCAGCAGGGGGGCTCTGCAGCTCCCGTGAGTGCCCTGGAGGTGAGAACAGCTCTCTGCACCCACCTGCCTGTGCAGCCACACCCACCACCCTTGCCACTGCCTGGCTGGTGCTGGGCGTGAACTGCTAGCTCCTGTCTCGCACCCTTGCCCATGAAAGCACTGCCCTTCCTCCACCAAAGGGCAAGGCAGCCCCAGCAGCAACCTCCACTTAAATTCAGACGCCATCCCCATCATCAATGCTACCTCGAAAGAGGCCTGAGGCTTACTGACCATAACGAAATGTGGCATGTGGCATGGCAGGCCACAGCTTGTTGTCCCTGGCAACTGTCCTGGACCCTATGACACTGGAGCTAAACGACTGTTGAGTACCAGAAACTAACTGGGTTCTAAGACTGCCATGGGCTCCCTGCTGCCTGAGGTTCACCCGCCTCAGTTCTCCAGCTGTTCTCTCAGGTTAGAAGGTATTCTGGGCCACTCTGCCCTAAATGCAACCCTCCTTAATTATTCTATAGGCAAGGTACTCAAGCTCTTCGGAGTCCCAGAGCCTAAGAGGGCAAGACTCACTGTCTCCTTGGCTTGCTCTGGAGCCCTGACCCTGCTTCTGAGGACCCCTTGGTTCTGTGCTTCCTCTGGCAATTTTAGAGTACACGTTTCCAGGTGGCCCGAGTTTCCCCAGTGCATCCCTGTCTTTCCTGCCAAAGGGCATGTGCAGTGCTGTGCAGCTTCTCTGAGTGCTTTTTCTCTGCATAATACCTGTGACTTCCCTCAGGCTCAGCCCTCAGCTGAGAGTCCCTTCCTCCAGACTCTCTTCCCATTTCAGAAGGGCTCAGTTGCCAGTTCCCTTTCAAAGCTCTTATCCCCACCCTGAGGCTCCACGTGGCCTGCACCCAAGTCCCCTCTGCTGCACCTGTGCCCGTGGCACCTCCTGCAGAGCCCGCACCATCTTGGCACCCAGGGGATGGGCACTATTATTAGCACTGAGCACACCCCCTAGGGGGAGGCACTGCAGTGACCCCCACCCGCCCTGGGCGCCCGCTGGCGCTCTACAAAGCTAGTTCTTCTCTGTTTTCTTCTCTAACATGTCTGCCCCTCTTCTCTCTGGGTACACTCAGCCACAGACAAAGCGTGCAGGGCACACTTTCATTGTCACCATGGAAACTGAGGCTGAAGGAGGGAACATAACTTACCCCAGCTCCCGGTGCCAAGGAGTGGTTGGGGCATGATGACCTGTGGTCCTGCGACTCAGGGCTTGTTTAAGGTGCTTCTGTAATCTTCTCTGGGAGCTCCATGCCCCCCAAACATGACTCCCCTTCCTGCACAAGTCATCACCCAGACTTCTTAATTGTGTTTCCTTCACCCTAAAACTGCTGTCACCATTCTAATCTCAGAGGAAAGAAAATGGAGGTCCCACAACGGAACACAGCCCCCTCCACACCATACACGTGCAGCTCCCTAGAGGCGGCATCTGGGTTCTCATCTGGGCAAGGAGCCCTGCTCTGCCCAGCCTACAGCCAGAGCCGCATGGAGCACTGCTGACAGGCAACTGGGCTGCCCCTCTAGGCGCTCGCTCTTCCCGCCTGGGGCTCCAGCTGACCGGTGCTGCCTTTGCTGGGGACTTAAGAGTGCTCTCTGCTGCTGCTGCCTGCCTCTGCAGCACGCCCAGCCCTACTCTGAGCCTTCCACATCTCCATGGAGTCTGGAGGCTGGCAGAATCTCCCAGCACATCCCTTCATGCTGCAGGTAGGCAGTCTGCTTCTGTTGCTTCTAACCAGAACTGATTGCCCACAGCCTGACGGCCTCTGAGGCTCAGGCTTCACTTCACACTCTCCTAAGAGTCCCTTCAGGGGCAAGGCAGCAGGACTGGCTTGGAAACTGAGCAGCACTGGAGGCCCCGGAAGGAGCAAACCCCAGCCATTCTTAATGCCTTTACAGGTTTTGTTTTACTTTTTACCACAATAACCAAACTGCTTTATTCTTTTCTAACTAAGCTAAAAAATGTATCATGAAATGGTCATTGATTTCCAAGGTTGGTTTATTTATAGCCATAGTCATTGATTGTCCTTATTGCTATTGTTTGTTTTTTAGAACTGAGGACTGAATCCAGAGTCTTCACCCTGAGCCACATCCCCAGCCTTTTCTTTTCATTTTATAACTCTGAGCCAGGGTCCCACTCAGCTGTTTAGTTGTCCAGGCTGAAATCAAATTCGTGACCCTCCTGCCTCATCCTTGGAGTACCACCCCAGAGAACAAGCACCACCACTCTCTCCTGTAAATCCTTTGTTTACCACAGCACATGTAGGAGGTGTGCGGCTTCCTGGCAGCTCCCCCAGGTGGGGACACCAGCTGCCCACTCTCCAGAAAGCCCTGACAGTTCTCAGAGCCCAGGAGAGGCAGAGAAGAACGCACGTTTCTCCTCAACCCCAGTGCAACAGAGCCATTGAAAATAAAAGCTGGCTTGCAGACTTGTAGTTTAAAAGATGGTTTTTAATGCACCAAGGTAATACTTTTTTTTTTAACTTATCTGTATTCTGTCTCTGCATTTAGATTGAAAGATCGGTAGGTAGATCGATCATCCACAGGCAGATGCATGGGTGATGATGAGATGCATCTTGGGCTTCCCCTGGACATGTAGGTACAGAATGGCTGTGTCCTAAAGGATAAAGAAATTTTCTAATACTTGACACTTACTTCTAAATAGCCTCATCTCAGTTTTCCTTCTGGAGAATCCTGACTTGAATTCTCACAGCTCTGGCCTGATCTAGGTCATGAAGGCCTGGAATGGAATTTCTCACCAGAAAGTCCCTGGGCCACAGGGTCTGGACTTCCCACCAGGCTGATAGTGCTAATCGTCTCCAGAGAGAACCTAAGCTGGAGATGGGGCAGGGGGCGGGAGAGCACAGGGCACAAAGGGCAACTCTGAACTGCACGCTGGGCTACGATGCTGGTGCTCAGAGGGAACCGTGCAGCAGACTTCCGGTCAGAATTCCCGATGTCTCATCCACCCACCCCCTTGGTGAAGCGCATGCTCCCAGCGCCCAGGCTGCGGCAGGTTCCACTGTCAGCTGCAAACCCTCACTGGATCTGGGATTTCTCCTGTGATACAGAGATGACAAGGAGCACGCAGGGCGAGGGACCTTGTTCCGGCTCCCCAGGCCTGGCTAGGGATCGGGGCAGCTCTCCAGGCGTGTGAGCTCTTCACTCTCTCTTTCCTGGATCAGAAACTCTAGGTTCCTCTAGGTTCCTCCAGTGGCTTGGGAGGGACAGACGCCACCAGAAGAGACCACAGTGTGAGCAGCGTATACCTACTCAGCGCTGCCCTGAGGATCTTTGCTTGGCCTCCAAGGTTGCCCCAGCCCCAACATTACCTTCTATCACTCAGGGTCTCACTATGCAGCCCACATTCACAATGATCCTCCTGCTTTCTGCCTCCCTAGTGCTGGGATTACAGGCCCGCGCCACCACGCCGGACTCCATCGCCGGCTCAGTGCACCCGAAGGCGGGGCCAGCACAGCAAGCAGAAGCAGGGATCGAACCCTCGTCGCTGCGCTTACCTAAGCAAGCACTTAGTCCGCTGAGCTATACCGCCGGCCCTCTCACAGTGCTTGGAACACACTAGGTGTTCCAGTCTTGAGGCCTTTGCTCTTGCTGCTGCCCTCCTGGAGGCCCCTGGAAGACTCCCCGATCTCTACAGGATCCCACCCCTCCTTTTACTCAGACTCAGCTCTAACATCTCAGAGAGGCCTTCCGGGCCATTGCATCTAAAACAGCAGCTCACCCCTGCACACCATCCCAGCTCTCTGTTCCCTCGCCCCCTCTGTCTCTTCCTAGTGCTTACCTTTACGTAGTCCCTTAAGGTCCTGTTTATTTGCTTGTCTATTGTCTATCACCTCAGAGATAAAATCTAAGTCCCAGAGGACAGACACTTGGCTTGTGTGCTGTGTACCACCAGCACCAGCACCCAGTGTAGCGCTGACAAACAGATGCTCTACAAATACCTGTCTGCCTTCAGATGTGCATGAATTCCTCTTCATTCAGCCCACTTCGGCCGCTTCGTAGCTGTGCTACCTGCACCAAGTTACTGCTGCTCTCTACCTCAATTTTCTCATCTGTACAATGGAGCTAACCATTCTTACACCCAATACAGTGCCACCACTGCTACATGACAGTCATAGAAATGCCGGGTGCCAAGCAGAACTGCACCACTTGCTGACCCTCTAGGACTGCAGATAGGTGTTGCTGTGGAGGGTCTTTGCTCAGTTTCTCTGAGGCTCAGGGTGAAAGCCAGCCAAGGAGCTGCTGTGAGGTGAGCCACCTCCCATTGCTTACCCATCACCCACTCTGCAACCAGTCAGGCTTCCTCCTTGTGTTCTCTGGGTCTATGAATAATTGATGGTACATGGGTCCTTTTCAGGTGCCTCCTAATCCCTGGGGGAGAAGGAGCTTTTCTTTGTCTTGTTTTGATCCCCAGTTGGCCTCCCTCCCCGCAGGTGAGTCACTGACCTAATCCTGCAGCTGATCTGAGGGCCCCCTGGAGGCCCTTGAGGCCTGGCCGGGGTCCAAGCCTCCCATGGGTGTTGGCAGTCAGTGGGCAGACCAGGCCCCAGGGGCAGCATGCCCAGGCTGGCTTAGATTATTCTAGAAGCAATTCCAGCTCTCTTATAGATGCCAGACAGAACCCTCATTCCTCCTAGGTATCCTCAGATGCAGCCCTGAGATGCAGCTACCTTGGGGACAAATGCATGCTCAGTAGGGAGCCATCTGAATCCCCTTGGGAGACACACACACACACACATACACACACACACTCGTTGCACACTGTGGACAGAGGCCAACCACACAGGATGCTTCGCACAGCTCATCTTGCTCCTTCCACCCCTGAACAGGTAGGTTGGTCTACTTCATTCCACAGCTGAGGAGGAAGTAACCTGCCCAAGGCCACACAGCTAACAAATGGCAGGTCTGGCTGGTGTGCGTCCACATGTTTCCTATGACACCAGAGAGACAACACCGAAAGAGATTCTGGGGTGGTCCACCAACTGGCCCAAGGCCCAGAACTACATCCAAGTACAAAGGGCCCAGCCTCATCTACCCAGGACATCAAGGAGGCATCTCAGGGGTGGCCCAGCAACACACACTCCACTCACCTTCCCAGAGGAGCATCTGCTCACCGCACCTCCCCGGGATGCGACCTTGGTGTAGTCCACCTTACCCTTGACTGCCATCCCCAAGCTGGCCCTCCGGGGGAGTCAGCTGTCAGTTGAGCAGTAGGAGCCACTTATGGCCTTCCTGTTTCCTCTTACCATGAAACAACAGCTCTTATTCTGTCCTGGGAAATCTGGGTTTTAGAACCCCACGGGGTGATTTTCTAGGTGCTACTGTCACTGTAAATGTTCCTTCGGCAGTAGAGGCTACTGGCCTGATGTGTGCGTGGACAGTGGAGCCTCCATCTTCACCCACACTCTACAGAATATTGTGTCCTTTCCTGACCTTGCAGGCACAGGCAGAGGGTCTGTATTTCTGTGGCCCTGAGAGAACTGGGTTTGGTGTTCAATTCCTCAGCATCCTTTCCCTCAAACTGTGTGGCAGTTAGAGAAGTCAAATGACCCTACTCCAAGGTTGACCTGGGAGAGCCTGGCCATTACAGAATGCTATGAACCAGGTGCCCTACCCTGTGCCATCTGGGCAGGTCGTCTGTCCAGGATGATAGGCCCAGAGTGTTCTGGCAGTGCTCAGAGCTGTGGCGTCCTTGCTCACAAAAGTGAACTATGGGCACCAAAGCTGGCTGGAGAGAGACCACAGAGGCATAATTTGTTCAATAGCAGAGGCCTTACGGAGGAAAAAGCCCCATAAAATAGATAAGAGAACCCAGAAGCCCCTGGTGGAGCTACCTCTGGGCTTCTCAGTTATATAAGCCTTTTCCTCTGTCACTCACCACCAGAGAATCCTAAAAGAGCTTTGCTCAGCATATGGTCAATGGATCTAGCTGGAGTTTTATCCCAGAGCCTGGCTCCCCAAACTCACACATCGCAGGCCTTTGGCATACGGAGCAGATGGCCTGAGGCAAGTTAAACCCACCCCTGTGCCCAGGGTATAGCCTGGCACACGGGAAGAAAAAAGAAGCTCCAGTAGGCACAAACCCAGCTAAGGGAGACATACAAATTGGGCAGAGCCAGGATCAGACCTGGATTGATCTGATATTTAATTCTACTTGTTAAAAGACAAAACTATCAACAGCTTCCTTTGAAGATTTTCATTGGCTCTAATCTGGGCAAAACTGCACCCTCCAAAATACAATAAATGCCAGTGAGCTGAGTACAGGGCTGGAGGAAGTAGAAAGCACAAAAAGCAAACTGGTCCTTTCAAAGTTACTTGCCTAGGAAGGTGGGAACAGGGAAACAGAAGAAGAGAAAAATGCCTTGCCAATGCTGTGTCAATGAGATGACAGTTTTTTGTGTAAGGAAGGATTAAGACAGACAGAGTTTCATTATGACAACTGAAACTGGCCTACCTGAGAAACTTGACATTTTCTGGCTCCTGATTTCTAGAAAACTCAGAGAATATTTGGTTTAGGCTTGGTGATGAGGAATTTTGACATGAGTGACTTCATTTTGACTTTCAGTCAGGCCCATTGGGGGCTAGCATGGAAGTCCACCCCAAAGCATGGCTTCCCAAATGTGTACTTAACACAGAGGAAAGCTGAGTGGGTCTGCTGATCCCTTTCCTAGGGGTGGTCTCTGTTTCCCTACTGGAAGCTGCTCCCAGATTGCCCACCACATCTACTTTCTTAGCTTAATTGGGACATCTCACAGCTTCCTTATGGGGAGGGCACTGACAGCCTCTTGGTTACTTTGACCAAGAGGACTTAAGGACTGGGGACCCTGTTACTGGCACCCTCACACTGAAATTTCTTGCTTCTTGGGGGTCCTCTGGAGCCCAGCCCTGTTCTTGCTACAGTACTGCCTCTCCCCCTCTTCCCTTCTCCTGAGCCTAATGAAATAGGCCCCCTGGGTTGACCCTCCCTCTGGTGGGCACTGATCTCACTATACACGCACAAATATCTGGTAGGAACAGGGGCAGCATTTGGGACATCCAGAGTAGCATTCAAATGTTAAAATTACAAAGTGGTGCGTGGAGAGGGAGCCAGGCATCAGAGAGGGGCCCAGGAAACACCTGCAATATCTAGATGTTCCCCAAAGCCTCATGCACTCATAGGTAGGGCCTTTTGAAAGTGGCTGGATTTAGGGTGAATTAGGGGTGTGATACTGAAATTAAGGGTGCGGATAGTGGAAGCCCCACCTTGGTGCTGGTGGCACCAATCAATAGGCTTATAGTCTGCATGTAATTAAAAGGGACATAAAGAAGGAAGTCTGTTGCCGCTGCTCTCTATCTTCTGCCTGCCACTGAGTAAGCTATTTCTCCTCTGTGAAGCCTTTCTGCCACACCCCCCTGCCTCAGGGCCCGCTGACTATGGATGTGAAACTCTATAAACTGTGAACTAAAATAAATCTTTCCTGTTTTTTTGGTTGTCAGGTATTTTGTCTCAGCAACCCTAAAAGTAACTAAGGCAAACACCAAAGTGGAATTACTAACGTGACTCGCTACTCCAGTCATGTGTGACAACCTTCCACACACAGCAGCAGCAGGATGACACAGCGCTCTGTGAGTACAAATCCCACCACCCACAGGTGTCACTCTCCTGATTCAACCAACCTTGGATCAGTGCTATCAAAACATACATCTGCATTGCACAGACTTTATTTTCTTGTCACTGTGTCTTAAACCCTGCGATATAATGACTTTTGAAAGTGCTCTAAGTTGGCTCTGGAATGTTCCTCAAAGGCCCACGTAGTAGAGCCATGATCCCCAGATTGACGCTAAGGGGAGGCAGTAGAAACTTTAAGAGAAGGGGTCTGGTAGGAGGTAATAGGTCATTGAGGGCATTCCTTAGAGATACTGGGACCCCAAAGCCTTCTTCTCCCTATTTATTTATTTATTTATTTATTTATTTATTTATTCTGCATCATAGCCATGTCATAGCTTTGCTCCACCCACCACAAGGTCCTACTAGGATGCGCTGCCTCACCACAGGTCCAAAGCCAACAGACCCTTGACTGAACCCTTGAAAACTGTGAGCCAATATATTTTCCCCTTATATGTTGATTGTCTCGGGTAATTGCTAGAGTGATTAAAAAGCTGACTAACACACATATCACTTATACTGTGGTAGGTGTTATAAGTCATCTAGAGATTATTCAAAGTTCTATGCAATGAGCGCTGGGGAGATAGCTCAGCAGCGTAAGAGCCTGCCAAGCAAGCACAAGGTCCAGAGTTTAATCCCTGGTACTGAAAAAAAAAAAAAGTTCTGTGGAAATGCTAAAACATTTATACCACAGATTTGTGCACTATTGTGGGCTGGGTTTAGTCCTGGAGCCCATTGCTAGAGAGGCCAAGGGCCCACTGAAAACGCACAGGAAGCTCTGTAAGGTTATACAGCCAACTGCCAATGGTCTGTCTGCAGGAGTGGAGCTGGGATCTCAAAGTGACATCAGTGTCATCTGTAGCATCTCATTTTCTTCCCAGCTCACACCTAAAAATTAATTTTGAAAAATAGCAAATATGTGAACATAGTTAAATAATGATCCTGGTGTGCTGCTGAGGCAGAAGATATCCAAGGTGTTAACTGCTTGTCTCATCACAGACTAGTGAAAGAGGAAGGAGGAGGGACAGACGTCAAGTCTGTAGAGGGAAGCACAGGGACTCCCACCTCTACCCACCCCTCCAGAGGTAGTGACTCCCATGCCACCTAGGGCTAGGGAAGTTTCTGGAAGCCTGAGGCATCCAGTATAAAGCATCTTCTCGGGCTGGGGAGATGGCTCAGTGGAATAAGCGCTTCCCTGGCAGGTGCAAGGGCCAGAGTTCAATCCCCAGTTCCACAAAAAAAAAAAAAAAAAAAAGCATCTTCTCACGGCCTGTGGCTAACCCTAATTAGCATTTTCATCATTTTTCTATATTTTACCCAATCCAACATGTGGGGGAGGGGATGGAGTGAGGCTTCTAAAAGCAGAGGGTTTCATGAAGTCTGATTCTAAGAAGGAAAATGTTTTCTGGATAAATCCAACCTGAAGAGCAAACAAGTCTGTTGATAACAATCTTTAACATTATTACATGGGCTGAGGATATAGCTCAGTGACACAAGCATCTACCTAGGACGTGCAAGGTCCTGCGTTCAATTCTCAGTATTAAAAATAAATGCATAAGGTAATTATATATCCCACATTTTAATGATACAAGTAATACAGAAAAAGATTCTCTGAAAAATTCAAACAATCCCAGTAAAGGTGAGGAACCCTTACCCTATGCTCCTTATCCAGCCTCTCTTTGAAGGTAACCATCCTATTGCATTTGGTGAACATCCTTCCAGAATTTTCTCAGGTCATGATAGACACATGCAGACCTATTGAAATAAGAAATCTTGGTTTAAAAAAAAAAAAAGAAAAAAAGAAATCTTGGTTTACCTTTTGTTTACCTAAGTTAAGTACCTGATGTACACATTCTTCTGTAACTTTTTCCTCTGAATAAGTCTTAGAAATTCTAGTTAGTTTGTGTGGATCTTTTTTGTCCTTTTTAAATACTACAGAGAACAATAGTATCAATGCACCAGATATCACTTAATGGCACTTAGGTGAAACAAGAAATTCCTGTCATCTGCCACAGAAAAGCAACCTCTACCCCCACTCCCACCCCTGCACACAGAAATGTCTCTGCCTCTATTTCTACAATTGTAAATGTAGTGGCATTCATCTAAGTGATGCCCATGGGCTTTCAGATAGCCTGGACCTGTAAACCTTTGCCCTCTCCTGTGATGCCTCTGCCTTCTTCTTCACCTGACTCAGCCAGGGGGTCCTTGGCCTCTTCTCAGCCAGACCCTGGTGTCCCCAATGACCCAACTTTTTAGACTTGTGATAAAGGAACACACAGCACCCCTGGAGCTCACAGCTGCTTGAAACTGTACTTCTGTCTCATTCCCATGCTCCACTACAGTACCTGCGCTTGGCTTTGTCTGGAGTTGTCAGGAAATGGAGACAATGGATCCAGCACACCTCACCAACTCTCAGAATGCCTGGGCCTTGCACAGAGACAAGTCCTTTGTCCCTTCAGACAGACACTGCAGGGTGGGGACTTGGGAAGAAGGGGAATCCAAGGACCCTACTGCCTGCTCCCACCTCCAGCAGGGGATGGTCCACCTTCCCCTTGTCCACCCAGCGATTGGGGCTGCTTCACCAAGGAACCCCATGTGGGTTTGCCACTGGACAGCTCTGCTCTTCTAAGATAGACAGTTTCTAGCACTTTACATGCAGGAACCATGAATGACCCAAAACCTTTCTGTTGCTAAAACAAAGTACTTGAGACCAGGCAATTGATAAAGAAAAATAAATTTACTAGACTCATGGCTCTGGAGGGTGGAAAGTCTCATGGCAGGACGCCAGCATCTGGGGCTGTTGCATCAAAACAGGACAGAGGGCATCACATAGTAAGACAGAGCAAGAGTATGAGTTCCTGTCTCTCCTCTGCTTCTTATAAAGACCCCAAGGCCATCATGGGGCTCTACCCTCATGACCTCAACTCCCAAATGCCCTCTGCCAAACACTATGGAGCTCCACATATTATTAACATATGATCTTGGGGATTAAGTTTCTAATACATGAACTTTTGAGAAACACATCCAACCCATAGCACTCCTTAAGGTATCCTCTGCTATTACTCCCTCTTGGCAGATGAGGAGACTGAAGCAGGTATTCCTGATAAACACAGGTATCTATTGGAAGAGCCAAGCTGGGACTATAGGGCTGAATCACTTCTCCAACTTTTTATCTTACACATGAAGAATCAGCAAAGGTCTCCCAAAAGCTCATGTTGTGCATTCACTCACTCATAAAACATGATTTCTGTACCTTCCATGTGATGTGGCATTCATGTCTCTGACAGGACAGGCACAGCACCTGCTCTTGTGGGCCTTACCAAGCAGATCTGCGCAAAAGTGCTCAGCCAAGAGGTTACCACTCAGTCGGTCTTCAGCAGACAAAAGACAGATTTGAAGAATCGTGGACACCGATGCACAGTGGAGGCCGCTGCGTCTGGGAGGGCTCTGAGCAGCAAGGGGCCCACATCTGCCCTACTTACTCTGCAGCATGCTCTGAACATTCACTTCCCGAGATGGTCAGAAGCTGCCTTCCACCTCCCCAAGCCATTCCACAGCAAGATGACTGTGAAACCTCTCGGCTCCCCTGTGAGGCCCAGGCTGCTCCAAGTGCTCCACACCGGCGGTTGCCATGGCAGCCAAGTGGGATCTCACCCACCCTAGCATCCTGTTCATTCCATCGGCTCCCTCTGAACTGTCTGAGGTCTCTCTATGCCAAGCCCCCTGAGACACAGAGGAAATGAGATCTTCAGTCTAGAGATACCTTGTAAGGAGGATTCTTGAAGAAGAGCTGCACACATACTTGATCTCTCTCTCTCTCTCTCTCTCTCTCTTTCTCTCTCTCTCTCTCTCACACACACACACACACAGAGAGAGTTTTGCACACACACATGTGCTCCAGACCCTTGTGCATAAGCAAGTGGAAAGGGCTGGTGAGATAGCTCAACAGACTAAGTGCCTGCTTAGGCAGGTGCAAGGACCAAGGTTTGATCCCTGGCACCACATGCTGCACCAGCCCCGCTGCCGGGGTGCACTGAGCCGGTCCAGGTCCAGGCATGTAATCCCAGCACTAAAAAGGCTGAAAACAGGAAGATCACTATGAGTCCTGGCTGTGTAGTGAGATTCTGTACCAAATACATAAATGGAAGGAAGGAAGGAAGGAAGGAAGGAAGGAAGGAAGGAAGGAAGGAAGGAAGGAAGGAAGGAAGGAAAGAAGGAAGGAAGGAAAAAGAAAGAAGAAGAAAGAAAGAAAGAAAGAAAGAAAGAAAGAAAGAAAGAAAGAAAGAAAGAAAGAAAGAAAGATCAAAAGTATTCACAAACTTGTAGGGGAACAGACAGAGCTCATTAAATGATACCTGATGGCAGTCTGGAGGCACAGGGGGCGCACCATCTGGATTAGTTGTCCCCTATCACATAACTAATAAAGCCCAACCTTAGCAGCCATCCATCATTCACGTGGTTTCCAGGGATCAGGAACTAGGAGGAGTTCCATGGGGTCTCTGGCTCAGTCTCCAATGGCTACTGATGGGCCATCAGCAGGGCCATAGTCACCAAAGGGACAGAGGTCCCTGCTTCCAGGACACTCATACCTGATACCTGGAGTCTCCTATCCCTGGCTACAGGGCTGCTCAGGACACAGACCCCCCCTCCCCCAGAGCAGATGACCCAAGAGCAAGAGGCCACACAGGAGTGGTGGAAAGCAGTCAAGACTGGGACTGATGCCTTGGCTCTGGTCTGCTGCGGGAGCACTCAACACAACATGGGGGGACAAGGGCGTCACTGTGTATCACTGACCTGCAGCTTGTGCTGGCCGCCACACTAGCCTGTGGTCTCCCGTCTGCTAACAAAACCCTAATTTAGGGCTGGAGTGTAGATCTGTGCTAGAACACTTGTCTAGCAGGCACAAGGCTCTCACTCCAGCACTTTAAAAAAAAAAAAAATGAGATGATCCAAGAGAGAATTCTGGGGAATATGATTGACATACATTGTCTAGAATTAGTTTAGAAGGACAAATGATCTGATCAGTTCTGATCATGGAGCCTGAGGACAAGTCTGTAGGGTGTACCCTGAGAACAGCCTCTCCTCCCTACGACAAGCAAGAAATGACTGTTTCTTCTCTGGGTGTCATGGATTTGTCTAGAGTGATGGTTTCAATAGCTGAGAAGGCAAAAGAGGAGAGAGCTGGTTGTGCCTAACTCAACCAATCACAGAACTGTCCAGCCTCCAGGGTGTTTGTTACACGCAGTGCTAAATTTCTCATTGCCTAAGACTCTCAGTTCTGCTATGTGCCAAAAAAGCACACCAGTAGAAGTAGACACCTTGCCAGACGCTGGGAAATCAGGGCAGGCTTCAAGAGAAGCTCAGCGTCCCTAAGTGGGGCCCTAATGAGTGGTTAGGGACTCAGGTCCACCAGCAAGAGATAGCACTCCAGGCCACTGGAAGACCACGACAAAGCATCAGAGCCCCAAGAGAACAAGGTCCCTTGGTGCCTGGAGCGCAGGACATCTGTGAGGGAGTAGCAGAGGTAAGAGGCCACGCTGCAGGACAAGCAGCCTCCTAGACCCTGTCAGTCAGGCTCAAGTGGCTGAACTTCAGCCAGAAATGTTGTCACAGAAGGGCCACAATTGAGCCTTGGAGTGCACCTCGGGAGCAGTATGGAAGACACAAGAGTGACATAGCAGGAAGGCAGGGAATCAACTCCTCATGTTCTGCCCATCCCAAACCAGAAGTGGGGCTCGCTGTGAAGGGATACCAGGGAGGCATCAGGGCCCAGCTAGGGGCACCAGCCCTGCCTACCCTGAAGTCTCAAGGTGGGTATTTTATT
>PVKA01002987.1:0-116222 GCA_004027165.1 Ctenomys sociabilis | reverse complement strand
GACTTTTACAAGTAAAACCACTAGAAACAGTGGTTAATTTAATTTTAATTGATAGTGGTTAAATTTTAATTATTAAATAGTGGCTAAGTTTAAAGCATAATGATCTATACTTTATTTTTATAGGATTGTTATGGACTCAAAATTTTTCTGAAAGAAAATAATTCAATATTAGAGAACGTAGAAAATCAAGTTCATCTCAGATACAAAGAGATCTGTTACAGTATTCTATAATTTTTCTGAAAAGCATCTTTGTCCAGAGTTAGTAGGCAACTAAAATATTTCCCTGAGTTTTCAATACAGAGAATTTTTACTTGATTTTTTTTTTTAACAAAACAGTTTTTGTAGCAATGATACAGAGAAGTACTGAAATCTGTAAGCCCACTCTTAGCACACTACATAATGAACAATGGAACACGGCTTCACTTGGGATTTTGTTATTCCTCCAACAATGCTCCATTTTGACTGAGGTCTTGTTCAGATAAAAAAAATCAGCATTGTGGATACCTACATATTCTACTTATGAATATTTATATTTGATTTTATAAATGACATTTAATATAAAGAGAACAGACATCTTTTGAGAAAATTGTGCAATGGTTACAAACATTTAATTGATGGGTAAAAGCAATTTTGTTCAAAGCAGATGGTACTCCCACTTCTTATTTCTAGGGTGCCAAATCAGGGTACATTTTTCTCATTCTTTATGTCACCACTCAGCACACACACTATCAATTAAAACAAATTCTAAAGTGAGAGTGTATCTTTATAAAGGTGGCATTTGTTATATAGTCTTACTTTGCTCCTTGGAAGTATGATATGAAAATTTATGAGCACAACCTATTGCAATTTTAGTAAAATGTTACCAACATTGAGGCTAGGAATTACCTCATCAATGAATAAGTGTATCAGCAGTATGTCTGCACATGCTTGGTCTTATATTCCCTAATTCTTAAAGACCAAGTTTATGAACCAAAGTGTGACAACATTCAGTAATCACATACAATCTGTAGTGGAGACAGGGAGGGTGAGTGAAGCAAGGGGAATCAAGATGTGCTATCTATATGTGTTGATTTCCCTCAAGAAAGTATTTATTATGTATAAAAATATGTGCTGATGATAAATGGAACATACATAATATAAAATGGCCATATATTTATTTATATAAAATGGAACCTAATATATAAATTTTCCAATTCAATAACATTTAAATAAGAAGGAATAATTCTATAGGTACTTTACTATTTAAACTTTAAATCCATTAGGACAGTCATTTGTAATTCATGAAAATGCCATGACAAGAAAAACTATTAAATTTTTTTATTTTACTTATGTGAAGGTTATTAAACCTGAATAAAAGAATGATAATTGTTTCATAATTTGTAAGTTGACATTTATATTACTTTAAGCTTTTGATTTTTATATTTTACTACAAATCTTGGATTAAATAATTTAGTGTTTCCTGACAAATCTCATTTCTTTTGGTGAATGATCTACATGTAAAGATTTTATTTTTGCACACTCATTTTCACACCAACACTGTTCTACTTACTGTACAGGAAAACAAGGGTTCTTTCAGTTATTATTATTTACACCCTGTAAGTGCTCAAAGGTGAAGTTTCTCCTGCAGTGAGAAACTTGCACACATTTTCATTATAAAGGCATAAATCTATCACCTAACTCAAATATTGGTTTGAAACTCACTTTTAATTATGCCCACTGTGTCAATCCATTTAAAGTGTTGGCCTTTTGAGATGCTTCACTATAACTTATGTGCTTTATTTTTCTTATGAATTATTTTTAAATGCAATGTGTGTTTGTTATAAAAAAATAGAATATGTACTTTACAGGACAAGTTAATGAACAAATGAAAGAAAAGTTTCTACATCCTTAAAATAATGACAGTGTTTGTCTATCTTTCTTTACATTAAACATATACAAAAACAGAAGGAGTGATATGCATCCAAACTACTGAATTAATTATTAACAGACTTTTCTACCTATTTAAAGTAAAAAGGCATTGAAACTTGTGGCAAAGGAAAGCTCACTTAAATGGCAAATATTTCCCTGAATGTGTAGAACTTCCGGTTTCACTGTTCATCGCCCAACAGATGTCTGGAACATATTATTGATATCAGTTAGTAGCTCCCTTCTTTAAAGTGTGAGACTGCTCTGAGAGGTGGTATCTTGACAAATGTGTATTGCTTGGTTAACAAGAAAGAGATCTCTTCTGTCTTTTTGTAAGAAAACATAAATTTAATTCTAATACAGACATTGTAAATTATTTTCTGACACAAAGTGCAGCACATTTCCTCTACCGTACCATTATTTAATTTGTGTACATGCTGACAGGGATGGCGCACCAAGGAACAACTGGAAGTGCTGAGAACATCTGACCAATACACTCTAGCGTGTGTGCTTCCTCTCATGGATAACTAAACTTTGTATGGAATGAAAAGATGTATATTTAGATCTATTTAACTTTGAATTTCATCCAGGTGAGTCCACTCAAAGTAGAGTAAAAAAGAAAAGTTGAAGGTAGGAGCCTCTGGAGTCTATGCTAGACAGAAAAAAAAAAATGAAGATGAGGTGGAGAAGAAAGTAAAAGAGGAGGTCAAGATTTGGATGTTTCAAGGATATTGAAAATGAAAAATAAATGTTATGAGGCTGTAAGGGAGTTATTCAATTGTGTCCGTGTGCTTATTAGGGACAGTAGAGTTTATAATTTCAGAGAAATAGACTGTCTTCTGAAACAAAGTCTTTCTGTGAATTTTAAAATAATTTTTCCACTTTGTCATTGTTCTACATTGTGTTTTCATAGCTCAATAGGAATACTTAGTTCTGTTTTCTTGCTTTGGATTGAAGATTTCTCTAGAATATTCATTACTTCTGGGGATACCATGGTATGTTCCTCACTTCCCACTGGGTGCATTTTTCCAATGGTATTGGAAGAGATTTGCTGAACTGAAGGCTTATGCTCTTACATTCAGCAACAAATCAGTGAATTGCTGCATGGCTCAAGCCTGTGCCATAAGACAGACCACTGAAGAGACCACTTGATAGTGATAATTTGTTTTATAATAGCACCTTAAATTCTAGCCATTTCAGTGGAGAGAAAGAAGCAAGCAAATGGTACTTACACATTTATACATGTATTGTAAGCATTTGTGGACTTAATTCCTGGAAGGAAAATATTTATTCCCTGGAGTTATATTTGACTGAGGAGCAACCCATTACACCCTCTTTGATACTATGCTCAAAGAATTCATAAGAAACTGTAATCTTCAGCAGATGTGACCAGTGACACTCCTTTCAATGACCAATTTAACATTTTTGGGCAAACATCTCACAAAATAAATCCTATTAGACCAATGTCTCTGTCCCCACTCGTTACTTTAAAAATCTGACATCATGTATTAGGAAAGGTGTTTGACCATATATATAAGATCAGAAAAGCAACCAGACGATATTCCCCTAAAACTTTCATGTCTGTGAGGTAGGAGGGCAGCTTCCAACTTTTCTGTTGGCATAGTCTCCCGTCTCTCACCAGGGAGAGGTTGTGGCACAAAACCAAATCATATATGTACCATCTGCTACAACTGGCACAGCTCATGTCAGCTGCCAATTTTATTTCTCCATTCAGCCCCCACAGGTTTTGTACTTCCTTTCAGGTTATAATAATATATTAAAGCTTTCAGTGTTCTTGTGATATTTTGTGCCTCTGCATCCTGTCAACTGTTTTACAAAATTGTAGGAGCTTAGTACCTATGGAATTAAAATTTATAAGAATATTTTATTTAAAAGACATATTTCTTCTGTTTCTCATTCTCGTTTTGTATTGCCCTTTCTCTTATTCTGTGTGTGTGTGTGTGTGTGTGTGCGCGCGTGTTTGTATATATCTGCATATGGTGCAGGAAATAGAACCAAAGGTCTGACACATAATTATTAGATGCATTTAATCTGTAGTTACTAGATATAGATACTGTCAACTTTTATCAAAAATGTCTTTTTGTCTCCAATTAAGTTTTCTACTAATGGTTTCAAATTTAGTAATTTCTTCCCTTCAGCAAAATAAAAAATATTCATAATAACTTTAGTGTAGTTTTAAATTTACTTAGGTTCTTTTTTAACTTTTATTTTAAATATCATATTTAAAGTTGAGGAATCAGATAGCTGTGGGCATCTTAACTTGAGCCTTCACATCCATCAACAGATATGTAGAAAACTCCAATAGCTCTAGGGCCTTCCTAACTCCCATAGTTAGATGTCAGTTTCCTAATTACTTGATCTACATGAACTGTGTAATACAGTGTAGTGGAAAATATCTCATTTTTTGATATCTCTTTTTTCTGATTTGTCCCTGCTCTTACTTCAAATATTTGTGTTCCTTAATATCATGTCTTTGTTTCTCTTTGCTCTGTTGAATGTTTTATTTTTATTTATTTGTATTTTAGGGCAGGGTCTACGAGGTGTTCAGGGTCTTACTACTAGATCAGACTCATAGTGATCCACCTCTTTACAGCTTCCTAAGAGTTGGAAGTACAGGTGCCGGCCACCAAGCCCAGTCTCAATCGCCATCTCAGCATACCCGTGGGGCGGGGCCAGCACGACAGGCCTGGGGATTGAACCCTGGGACCCTGCACCTGCTTACAGGTGCTTTAATCTGCTGAGTAATTTGGCCAGCCCTGAGTGTTTTAAATTGCTTTATGGGTTGAATTTGCAGTGGCGCTCAAACCTACATCTCACCTGGAAATTCTCAAGGATCCCCAAATCTAAATGCGGATTAAATTAAACTTCTTCACTGTGCACAAAAAGGCTTATATTGAGAAGGTTCCACTACTAATGTGGCCCCTAACTTGACAGTCACCTGGGACTCATTCTCTACTTTTCCATCATTGTTTGTTCTATAAAACCTGGTTTGGTTCTTTCTCTTCGCTCCTGTATCTAGTGCATTTTCTCTTTTCGGCTGCTATGGTAATGGTAATAATGTCTTCTTAACTGTTGTGGTCTCCAGAAATAACCTCACCATTCTTTCTCTATATTGCTATGATTCTGAAAAAATTGGTTGGCTAGATTAAGGCACTGATTAACTCATATCAAATGGCTCCTATTCAAGCAAGAGCAGTAACTAAAGGCCATGCCCATAAATGAAATAAATCAGACCTATGTGTGAAAACCTACTGTCGCCCTAGTGTAAGAACCTGAAAGAATGAATAGAATCTGAAAGGCACAATAGATACTGTGAAAGGGAAAAACATCTGTTCAAAGGGAAGGGACAACTGGGATGAGGCAAAGCACAAAAGAAAAAAGGGAAACACACACCTATGCACATATGCAGGAGAGCGTGGATAACTGTACTGCTGATTTCAGCGGCTCTAGTGAAAGGAGGAGTTGGTGTTTAATTTTTTCTTCTGTTTGTAAACTTATTATAATGTTTTAAACCGATTTGGTATGTGTATATTTGGTAATCTAAACAACTAATTTGAAGACAGTATTACACAATATAGTAAGTATTGTTGAATTGCTAGTATTTTGTTTAGTGAAATTCTGTATCATTTTTAATGGGATTTTTTACTATTTTTTATTCTGTATCAAATACTTATAACAATAAAGATAGAAAACAGATGCATGATGCTGTTATTGATAGAAAATATTGTTTTCATTTACCTCAACTAGGTTACGTAGTGCTGTCATTTTTAAAACATGATGAAATGAATGAAATTACAACAGAAGGGAAATGTACATACGTATTACAATTATAAAGACTGAACTCATGAAAGAGTACAAAAATAAAAATAATACACATGTATGTTAAAGAGCAGTAAGAATTATATTTATAATAGATGGCTCACTATGTATTACTTTGAGAGAAGGTAAAGACAGAAGTCTGATACCAGAAAAGAAATGATATAATGCAAAATAAATTCTTAAAAAACCATTTATGAAACAATCATTTTATCCTCAAGAAAAATAATCTATAATGAACTAATGAAACATCACTTAAAATAAATATTTTGTCAATTTCTGTAAGAATGTGTGAATTTTTATTATAATATTAATAAATGGCTATATATAATGATTTACATAATGAGGTTACTTAACACACAGTACAACATACAAGATATGAAAATAGAGCTATTCTTTTTTTTTTTTTTTTTTTTTTTTTTGCAGAACCAGGGATTGAACTCAGGCCCTTGCACTTGCCAGGGAAGCGCGTATTCCACTGAGCATTTCCCCAGCCCAGAGCTATTCTTTTATTAGAGGACAGTGATAAGGAAAAAAAGCATGTGTATATGTTCCATATAAATACAACCAGCACATGTATAATCATATTTTTTCTCTTCTGTTGGTTGAATTCATGATGTAGAATTTATGGGTGCAGAGGGCCAGCTGGAATTATGAAAAATGTCCTGGAAAAATAAACTGTGTGCTAACCTCAGAATCTGTGTATATGCTCATTACATGAGGAAAATTGTTTTAAATAAAACCTACACACAGAATGAAGGAAATGAGCATTGTCAACTTTAAGTTGTGGTCTTAAAATACAGTTTACCACCAAAGAATTAAAACTCTTTGTATTATAATGCCTAAGTTGAAGAATGGCAAAAATTAAGAATAGAATTTGCTTTGAACATCTTGCCATGTTAGGTGATTAGATTCCTTAATGAGAACTAGACTTCAAGACACAACCATTTTTAAAAGACTTGAGATGTAGCTCAATGTGAGGACTCTAGGATCATTTCACACTATCTTTAAAAAAAATAAATTCATATATGAACTTGATTAGAATCCTTCTTGCCACACTGGAGCATTTTCACTTCAGTAAGAACACCATGAAACTGATTAATAATTTCAACGTAGTTAAAACCATTAGCTTGCCATATAAAACACATAAACTCATACTGATTGATTATGAAGAAAATTGATAATCAACTTATTCTTTTGAAAACAGGAAGATAATGTGAATGAATGAAACATTTATTGGATAGTTTAATTCTTAAATGATAACATATGAAAGTATATTCCCCTGCAGAACTAAAAAGAGTGATATAAATGGGATACAGAGATATAACTTCATATAGATGAAGACTAAATATGATGTGATTCCAGATGAAAAAGAAACCTGCTCTGCTAAATTGTTCTACCAAAAAAAAATTGAACAAAGCAGGTCTATGAACCATTTTATAGGAGGGAGAGAAAAAGACAGGAATATATCAAACTATGCAGAATGATAAAATAAGAAAAATATTAGATTGTAGCCATATCTTGTAATGAAGTGGTTACATTTCATGAACAAATGATACAAATATATGAAAAATTAAATATAGAACTTAGAATTATTTATGATATATTTGGAGCCATTTGTTAGAGTAACATTATCTGAGTCAAATGGCACACTAATTGGTGTTTATATATTTTTCCCTTTCATTTTGTCTTACAATAATTAGATTATAAAAAAATCTTCCCAGCTTTTATCACATTCATATGTGCAATGTGACTTTGCAGATTTTTCCATGAGAAGTTGAAACTGGCTGATTCTAATCTTGGCCACATGACTTGGTGTGGCAAGCAGAGTTTAGCAAATAGGAAAAAATATGAAAAATATGTATTTATAGAACCATAGCCTCTCATGCTTTTCAGGACAGTAAGATTCACACTAAGATGTGAACAGCATAGTCAGACTACATAAAATAGAGATAAACCAAGCCAGTTGCCTGGTAACTTTGTTCTCTTTTCTGTTTTTTTTTTTTTTTTTTTTTTTTTTTTTTTTTTTTTTTTTTTTTTTTTTTTTTTTTTTTTTTTTTTTTTTTTTTTTTTTTTTTTTTTTTTTTTTTTTTTTTTTGGTTATTGTTGCTTTTTTTGTGGTACCAGGGATTAAACTCAGGACCCTATGCTTACAAAGCAAGCACTTATTCTGCTGAGCTATCTCCCCATCCCTGTAACTTTGACATAAGTAATATAAATTAACATAAACCATTCAGCTGCAGCTAAGAGACCCAAGGATACCCAGCAACACAGAGAATGAGAAGAAATGGCAATTGTTGTTTCAAATCACTATACGTGAGTGATATACCAAAAAGGTAACGGAAAATAATTGGATGTAAAAGATGATCATAATATGTTCGATCACTTACATGTCTGTAGATTAAGTTAATGAGAAAAGATTTAATTCATATAACTCATTTAAATTCTATAATTTGTCCATATTGTTCTAGAAACACATATCCTAAAGAACATATAGCTGGAGAAAGAAAGAAGGAGAGAGACGGAGACAAAGACTGGTAGAGAGACAGAAAAGCGTTTAGATAAAACAAATAAGGAATTATTTAATTTCATTAAAAACATTGTTCAGAGAGACTTAATACTAATCCAGGTAATAAATCAAGATATATTTTTAGCGGCTGGGGAGATGGCTCAGTGGAATAAGTGCTTTCCTGGCAAGTGTAGGGGCCTGAGTTCAATCCCTGGTTCCACAAAAAAGATATTTTAAGATCTACGAATATCAATTTCATATCTAGATTCCTCCTTCAACATTCATGAACACATTACAACTTCCAATCTCTTCAGCTGGCTCTTCAATGAGAATCACCCTCACCTGACAGGAAATGACAAAGACTTTGTTTCCCTCCTAGAAAATGAAAAAGTGGTTATTACTGTATTTGCAGGATGTCCAGTACAAGGTTACCAAGGTTCATTTGGAAACAAATATAATGTCATCATTCATCTTTAGCTTGCAGAATAGAACTGCATAAAATTTCATTTGCATGCTTCTGAGGGCCAGCTTCCTACTGCTTGCTCGTGCATCCCACACATTCTTACTGGGAACAGCTCCTATGAGCATTCTGCAGTAAGTATTCTGTATATAATTTCATGTCTTAAATTCTATTTTCAAGGACATTCCAATCTAAGACAGTTGGTATCAGGAACAGTCTTAGTAAACAAATTCTAAAATTGGATTTCGGAATGAATCACTATCTGGACAGCTGGCAATGCAGTTTGTATCAGTGCTAGTAGGTAGACTGTGAATAGCTTATTTCATGTTATTCTGGTGTAGTTCTTAAAATATTCCTCAGTGGTGAAACACTGATGAAGGAAGATATTCTGGAAGATGAAACTTGAGAAGCATAAAAAAAATTAACCTTAAGAAATACAACTGTTACTTTTCTTTCTTTCTTTCTTTCTTTTTTTTTTTTTTTTGCTTATTCATCGGAAAAGAGTAAATGTTAGACTCAGAATGATTAATTATCATTTCAAAACCCAATGTTAAAGCTTGCAGAAGCCATAATAGTAAAAAGGTAATTATAATATCCTATAGCCTGAAAATAAAGTGAAAAGTCTCTGGTCATGATCTATGAATAAGAGTAGATGAACTCCAGAAATAGTTATCACCTCTATCAGCTTTGTTAGTAAATAGGGAACAAACAGAAGCCTTGAAATCTGCATTGAAAATATGTGGGTAGAAGCCACTGTAAAAATTCTTTGCATAAACCTTTATGAATTCCCAGGGGTGTCTGAAGTGCTCTTTGTAGAAAAGATTGCCACTCACTCCACCTGTAGAAGAGCATGCAGAAGACAGAAAATAGGTAGTTCCAAAGATGAGGTTCTTCTATCAGCCCCAAATCCTATCCTCCCCACATAAAATATAAAGCATTAGGTATCAACAATGAAACTGGGAATAGTATGGATCTTGCAAGGGAAATTAGAGTATGCTCACAAAAGCTTAATTCTTTGCCTTAATCATCCAGTGAGACCTAGAGTCACATATGTGATATGGGATTATGAATTATCTGAGTCAAATGAGGCAAAAGAAGAAAGGATATAATAAAACAGACCTTCTGATGAGATTAGAACTAACCTCAAATTTTTTAAAATGTTGTTTTAATCAATCTAGTTATATCTCTCTTTAATTCAGTAGTGTGATCCCTATGTAAAACACAAGGATAACATCAGAGAGTTGTGAAAGGTGAGACACAAAAGCAAAAGTAGTCCCAACTAGGTGTCGGTGTCAAATGTAGCATCTTTGATACATTACGTAAGTAAAGCTTCAGCACGTGGCAGCCTTTGATCTGATGAGTTCATTCTTTCCTTCTCAGAAAAAGATGATCAAAAGCAGTTTAAATTTATGGGTAATGGACAAGAATTTATACTTACAGTCTTTCCTCAGTGCTACATATCATCTGCTATTATTCATCTTTTGGATTTTTTTTTCGTATACTGGTTCATTATATCAATAATGTAAGATAATTGAAGTCAACAAACTTGCATTATAAATTACATGCAGAATCTGAGAGTTTTCTCAGAAACTCAGAGATATCAGGAAATCTTTGAAAAATGCTACAGAAAATTAACTTTCATTACTGAAGTTTTGAGAACTTTCATGAAAAACCAACCTTCTGAAATCTGTGTTGAAAATATGTAGGCAGATACCATAAAATAGTTCTCCTCATAAACTTCTATGAAGTTACAGGAGGGCCCAACATGATCGTCATATAAAAGAGTGTCACTCTGTTCTGTGGGAAGAGCATGGCGAAACCAGAAAACAGGAGTTGCAAAGTTTCACTGTGAAGAGAAATATACAGGTTTGGTTCAATAAACATCGTGCACCATTCTCATTCATATAATCGCAGTATTGCTTCAAATAACTTAGTGTTAAAAGGTTTCCCACTTTGGGTCTCCTGGAGGAGTGGACTCTGTAGCTAGTTTTGGCCTGAGGCTTAGCAGCTACACAGCTACTGACTTGTCTGTGATGGGAAAATATGGTGCATGGAATTTGTTTTCACTCTTTAGTAGGAGAATTGTACTGCAGTGTCTTAATGTCTCTGCTGCATAGCCATGCCATTTACAAAAGATATAAATATAATTAGAAAAACAATAGCACATGGAATTCTATCAGGAATGGTACCAATGTTTTAAGGACTAAGAGATATTAAATGTTCATGAAGCTAGAGCTCACTCTTATGAGCTGTTTCCTTATATCCATCAAATTAAATGTGTAGAAACAATTAAAAAATTCATTAAAATATGGACAAAGAATACACACAAAAGTAGGAGCACAGAACAATATACTGGGCAATGCCCCCATCTCTCAGGTCATGGATATCACTAACAACTGAAAAATCTGCATGCCGAAATGGCAGAGAAAGAAAAATCTAAGCAAGATGCAGAGTTGAGTTTGTGTGTTACAAGATGAAAATGGACTATTGACAAATATGTGAGATATTTTTTTCACTCCTTGGAAAAAATACCCAACATTCAGAACTTAAGGAAGGAGAAGTTTATTTCGGATCACAGTTTGTAGCAGTTTTCATTGTGATTCTAGGGAGCAGCAGAAGCTGGACATTGATCACAAACATGGCAGGGTGAAGCAAAGTCAGTCCATGAACAAAAAGCTCTTAAAGAAAGCCATAAGAACAAGTTGTTCCAGCTCTGAGAATGTGAGGTTCTTAGGTAAACATTAAAAACTACTAGGCAGTATTGAAATTGTTATCAACTTTCTGAGAACATAAATAAATATGCTAAAGTAGTGGGGCAGTTCTTTTCCTCACAAATGGAGAGAGGGCTCCATCTGACCTCAGCTTTCTGTCTTGTTCATTTCTCCATTCTCTCACTGTTCATTGCCCTGGAGAAATTTTGTGAACTGTGTGGGACACAGCATATGGCATTTGAATAGGAAAAGGGATAAGCAGAAATAGTGGGTGAGAGGACCCTTCTCACCATGCGTGCAAATGAAGGAAAATGCATTGATAATATCAATATTAATAGCAGATGTGTACTAATTTTGACATTGTCAGGGATAAAACTGAGGCAAAGAGTACAATGGGATCACTAGGGCCAGAGAGTTAAATAAGCCAATGAGAAAAGGAGAGAGATGTGTTGATACATTGAAACAGTCCTATGCTAACAGTAAGGAATGCTGCAGCAGGGCAGCTCTACAAAGAGCAGGAGCCACAGGCACCAAAATGCATAGAAAAAGATACAGGACTTTTTTACATCTTACTTTTCTACATTTAAGTGTTACAATGACCCTGCCTATAAAAGTATTGTTTTCCAATTTTTTTGTAAATTTTTTCATATTTTCTTGCTATGAAAATTCCTTATAATTCCCAAGGTCTAAAAGTTGTTAAGCATGTTTTCTGTGTGCTCAAAATTCAATTACAAAAAAAAAAAGGGAGAATTGATCCTTACCTACAAAATTTACACTTCCCTATGAACTTCACTTGGCAGTATATTCTACTAACTTTTGAAATCTAACTAAGGATGGAGCTATAGCCACAGAAAGACAATTCAGTTAGGTAAAGAAAAAGAGGTTAGTTAGGAAGGTTCCTTTGGAGAGATCTTCACATTGGGCAATGGAAAAGAACAAGTCCAGTGCAAATTTAGGGTCAAGCATATGCTAGTGTGTTTCCACAGGAAGCTGAAAGCCTATCTTTGTGCCACAGTGTACTTCTGCCTGTACCAGGAGTCCAGATCTGGAGGAGGAATTGATTCCACCTTTCCAGAACCTGGTGCACAGTCATATAACAATGATGCTTTGGAGACTGCTCTACAGCAGATAGACAAAGAAGAGGTTAGACAAGACCTGGGGACAACTGAAGAAACTGACCCACAGTGCTCTGCTTATGTTAAGCAGAAAATGAAATCAAGGGTTCTGAATAGGACTGCCAATAGTTTCACCCTAGATCTCTGAGGTTAGTGAGGACTCAACACATAAGAGAGCCTCTTCGCTAATGCCCTACTCTAGGTTGAGTCCCTGATCTCCTGATCAAGTGGATTGTAGGACTCAATCACTGAAAGTAATTCAGTGATGTACAGTGTGCCACAGGAGGGTCACCAGGAAAGGAAAAAAAATCCCAAGCTTGAACAAAAAGCGACTTGGTCAGGCAATAGCTGTGACTCTTCCAACCACAGCCCCTCCAACTTCAACTGACTACCTTCCACCTGCAGCTACAAAACAAAGGAGAGAGGAAGGGAACCGCTGAAGCTGGAAATCGATCACATATGCCATGGTGAGGCAAGACCAGTCTGAGAGCAAACAGTTCCTGACGTGAGCCACAAAAATAGTGTTTGAGCTCTGAACAAACAAGGTGCCCAGTTTAGCCTTGCAATGCTGCTCGGCAGAAAGGTTGGAAATAACATCAACTTCCAGAGAGTATAAGTAAATGTGCTATGGTGGTTGAGTAGTTCTTTTCCTCCCAGCCAGAAAGAAAGAGCCACTTGATCTCAGATTTCTCTTTTATTTATCCAACCTCTTGCCATCCCTCCCCTATGAACACATGAGTATTTGGAAGGCATGTGGATGCAAATTACAACACTAAATTACCACTCTTCTCAGAAGAAAAATAAGTCTCCATTGGAAGATTTCTTAATGGTATTTCTGGTCACTCACTTTGTGGAGAAAGAAAGTGGAGCGAGTATGACTATTAACTGAAGAAAAGAAACAGATTATCTAGTTGATTATCAGATTTTTAACATTAGGACGATTAAAAAACTGGAAGTAAATGGGTGTGTGTAAGGGTCAAATTGGTGAATGCAATTCCCTTTGTGGAGGGAAGAAAGTGCAGAATTCTTTATATTGCACTAAAATGTAACAAAAATTGTCCCTTCCAGCCAGTAAACTTCATTTTCTTAGTTCCTTAGTAATAGTTCCTGCTCCAGTTACAATGGCCCAGTCTCTCAGAAATAGCTGTAAAACAGAAGAAAAAATCAAAGAGCTGGTACTGTGATACATATTGTATTAACATGTCTTTAATTGACAGGCCATTCTGCCTCTGTACTTCTTTCATGCTTATCCCAATAAGCCCTAGACTACCATAGATTAGTCCTAATATTCTGGTAATGATCCAGATCAGTGTTCACTGACATAAATAAATCTGGCTCCAAATATTGGTTGTAGTTTAGGTGTTTCTGCTTCCTATTAAAAAAGACATCAAAAACTTGAGCCACACATGAAAGGTAGACAACACAGATAAGAGTAGAAATACCTGTCTTTGTTACTATCATCAAGGCTTTTACACATAGTTTAATAATCTAGCAATTTAGGACAGCTATAGACATTTACTAATGTTCTAGCACTGCGGACAAAAGCTGTGTACCTGGTATGGCAATATTCCCTAAGTAGAAATCAGCCTGGGTGGCAACCTGAGGACATTAGACTGCTTATACTACAAAGACAAAATCATCCTCCTTGAACTGAAATTATATATAATGTGATTCTGGTTTTGCCTTCCAATCACATAAATTTGGTCCATGCTCTTACTTTCAGAGTGACTTGTCTACACAGAATCTATACAACATCACCTGAGATTAATAGACATATATTACAGCATAGTGGTTGTGGCAATGATCACTTAAACTAAAATTCGATCCCATTAAAATCATATGATCTAAAAACCATGAATGTAGTTATTTAAATATAAATCTAATGTACTAATTGGGAATCATACCCTGTGAAGATAAGGTATTATCCACCAAGATGTGATATATATCATGAATTATCTAATACCAAATGGTAGTCATGTGTTTTCAATAGGTAGAATGTGTAGACTGTGGGTCTTGGTATCCCAGGATATATGTAAGAGTGGTCCATTTCACACATCTCTAAACTATTTGCATAAGCTATACTTTCTAATATTGCAAGTTTAATTTACATGAGTGTAGTAGACCAGGTTTGCAGACTATAGTAAGTTCTGTAAAAGCAGAGCATGGAGCCTTCATGAAATTTAAATGATAGCTATAATTTATTTGTTTTGGTCTCACCATGCTAAAAGAACAGCAAGTAAAAAATCACCCAGTGTAATATTTTCATAATAAACTGCTACTTCCAGCACTGGCTGAACCTGACAACTAAGAGCTCTGACCTTTCTGAGAGGAGGGTTTGCCACCTTTCTGTATCAGTTGTGTAAGCTGAAGAGTGTAACAAATTAATGGAAAAATATTCAAAATATTGTGAAAAAGAAGAATAAAAGTCAGTTGCATCATATAAATACTTTGCAACATAATTGGATTCTTTTATCCCACTAGTTGCTCTGAACTTTACGAAATAAGAATCACAAAATTAAAGAGAGAATATGCACAGCAAGTCAATCAGAGCAGTTGAAGGACACAGCTATGGAGGCCGCTGGGAGTGTCAGTGGTAGCAGCAAGGACTGTGGACATCTGCGGTGGTAAACGCTGTGTTAAGTTCTAGAGCCACGGTGGCCCTCTGTGTTGCCAGATCCAGATCCTGGCTGGGGCTGCTTTGTGGCTGCTCTGTGGCTGCACATTCTACTTTTGAATTTGCCACAAATACTTTCTTAGATCTCAGGCAGCAGAGCCACCAATGCTATAAGATTTACCTGCCACAAACTCCAGAGCATTTGTCACTCTCTATCTCTATGCTTTAGCTCTCAATAAGGAGCAGTGATAGTGATACAGCTTTCCTCAGCAGAGCAAGGGTGCTTATGATATGCAGTGAGCTCCAAGAAAGATGCCATGACTATGGTATGCTGGAGGGGAGATGAAGAGACCAGAAAGTGCCGAGCAGTCTTTACCACTGACGCAATCCACACTTTCTTCTTCTGGCCCAATACTAGGCCATAGAAGATCCATATGGGTTTCACTGATGCTGCAACAGAAGACAGAGCTGTACTTTCATTTCATATTCGAAATGCCACAAGCACACTAGCTGGAACCCTTGAACCCTCATGCATGTGAAAATCTCTTCCCATAAACCCATCTCATAAAATGTTTAAGAGGTGATTTCTCCACAAAGTGTGCAGGAATTATTGCAGGCAATGACAACACAACAAGAAAAAAAAAAACCAAGGAAATACAACATGGCTGATCAGAACTTTTAGTACTGACAAAAGAAATTGAGATGTATCAGTTTCCAGGTAAACAAATTGAAACAGTTATTTTAAGAAAGATTTTAGACAAGTGAATGGTGTATAGATAAGTTATCAATATCTGGAATGTAATATACAATTTGAAGGAGAATTCATTTATGTAGAGAAGATCTCTCCTTCCTACATGTTTGGGAGGACACTGTATATTCTCATGGTGCTCCCTTCGCCTACTGCAGATTTCATAGATTTTGTATTTTGCTTCATAACTTAAGTTTCACCCTGAGCTAAATTTCTTGTTCTCAAATATTGAATACTTTTTCTACATTTTTGTCTTTTTGTAGTAGTTGTTGCAATCAAGAAATTATAATATAGAAATACATATATTTAAAAACATTTAGTTGTAATTTATAAATAATATTTATCTCTACACATTTGTATTTTATAAATAAATAAGGTGAATCAATTAGTTGTCTTTTCCTAATTCAATTTATGTATGACTTTAAATAATAGCAAGCATTTACCTATTGACTTCTCAAATTTTGATTCTAAGGATAAAACTTGACTGTAGATTGTGAGAGAAAATGAAAATGCATTTCAGTTAGAGGTTTCTACATGTAATTTTCACTTATACAACACTATTTATAAGAATATAATGTTTTGGTAAATTACAAAATTATATTTAATGAAGAATTATGATAATCTACCTGTAACATACTACATTCATTTAAATATTGCAACTAAATGAATTTCCATTATCTTTCAACAACTTAAGACATCATTTTTGCAATCTGGTCATGTTCTATAAGTGAAGTAATACATATGATTGTATAAAGAAGTATGTATTTGATATTATTCTTTCATCTCATAAATATGATTATAATTATGTTTTATTATAAAGAAAGGATAGCCTCAAATAAGTATTTACTATAATAAAGTGTTGCTAGAATGCGTAATGTTACTGTCATTTATTTAAAAGTAAATTAGTTGAAACTCCGTGTCCATGGTTTAAACTGCCAAAGTTATTGGTAAAATTTAATTATTTACAAAATGTTGCAGCTTACTAATATGAGATCACTAAAACTGCATTTTTTTGAGAATTAACTGGCAATGTTTGTTCAAAGGAAAATTAATTGATTAGAAACCACATCCTGTGTCATAGCCTGATAGTTCAGTGGATTAAAACACCTTTTAGGCAAACACAGATGGGGCATGGTGGTGCGCCCCTGTAATCCCAGCACTTGAGAGACTCAAAATAGGATAATCACTATGAGTCTGATCTGTGTAGTGAGGCCCTATAGACCCTGTACTAAATACATAAAAATAAAAAAAATTAAAAAATAAACCAAATCTTTAATGCATATTTATTATGTAATGATCACTAAATGTTAAAAACCTTTCTTGCTTATGATTCAAGGTTGTTGTTATTTGTCATGTTTTGAAAAAGTACAATTTTGAGTAATAAATCATCTGTTCATAGAGATGGACTACAATTTGAATTTGATTCTTGGGAAAATATTTACATTTTGTCCAACATTACATTTTTTCTGAATAAAATAGCCATCCATCACTGAAAACTATTTGCTTACGTTGAAGATTATCTGTCCCCACATATCAATATTACATTCTGATAACCTAACAATTTGTGAATTATTCCTCCAAAACAGTTCTTCTAAAATAGTACTTTTCTGTTTTTAAAGTTAATTTTATTGAGAAAGAAATAGCAATAAGACAGTTTCAAAACAGATGAGTAGAACAGTTGCAATAATTAATACATTGCATATTATTATCTTTTTTTTTTTGGAATTGGTTATTGAACTCAGACCCTTGCACTTCCTAGGCAAGCACTTACTCTGCTAAGCTAGCTCCTCAATCTGCATAGTGTTGTCTTCATAATAGTTATTCACAGTACAATATGCATGCATGATAACTTGTCTAAACACAGTTAGTACAATTGTTTCTTCTCATTAAACTAAGAGAAAGTAGCTGTGTATTTATCTTAATTTGTATAGAACAGATATATCATTTTTTTCACCGTGGAATGGTCCTTCACTTACATCCTTTTTGTTTAGTTTTGTCAGAGATGGGTATTCCATTGCATTTCAAATATTGTAGGTAGGCAAATTCTGCAAAATAATCCAAAAATAGTCCAGTAGACCACAGTAGTATTGGGCTTTATCTTAACCATCCAGCAAAAAAGTATAAACATGAGGTATAAAACATAAAGCCATATTAATATGCTGAGCTGTAAAAGTCTCAAATCAAGTACTTTTCTTGATTTTGTTTGTCTATTTAATTATTTTTGTTTTTTAAGTGACAGATATAATGTATTGTATAAAACATTATATATATATATATACATATGTTGTGGAATGGTCAAAATTCGTGGGAGCAGTCCCTCATCTAGTTAGCACTTTCAAGGTGAGAATACCTGTCATGAATACCTGTCATCTACTCAGTTTATCTCAAGGCTACCATTTACTATAGCATGTAGCAATAGTCAATTTACTTTGGTGGTCAAGACTGAAAAATCTGGAGTATTGCTCAACAGTATGGCGTATTTATGTTTACATGATTATATATAATCCAAAAACTAATATAGTAGAGGCTTCAGCAGATATTCTTTGAAAGGCAAATAAAGATCAATAACTGAAAGAAAAAAGAAATGAGTAAAGAAATACTGAAATAATATTGACTATGTAAAATTTAATTTTTGTCTCTATATTTTCTAACTTGCACAACAAACTAAATACCTTCTTTTTTAATAGAAAAAAGTTAAGACAAAATTTTAAACAAAATAATAGAACACTGATCATGGTTGATAGATTGCATATTGTTACTTTTAAAGTAGTTATTCATAGTTCAAGATATAGCCATTAAAAATTCTATTTTAACATATTAACACAAACCTTCCTTTCAATAATTAAGAAACACTAACAGTATAATTGACGTGTCTTTATTTCCCTTTTCCATTCTATCCTTTCCTCTTTACCCATCCTAGTCCCTTTTCCATTTTGAGTAATTTCTTCCCATTTCACAATAACTTTTGTACATTTTAGACCAAATTTATTCTTTCAGTTTCTCACACCAGGTATGCAATATGATGTTTACACTTGTTAGTCTGTTTTAGTTTTGTTAAAATTGCATGTTCTTTAAGTCAGGCCTGTTGGTTGAAATGAATGTAACTATTCATTATAGTGAAATGTGATATTTAAAATAATAATTTCGGGCTGGCAGATAGCTCAGCAGACTAAAGAGCGTGCTTAGGCAGACATAGGGGCCAGGGTTCCTACAGTGCCCCCCCCAGCCCCCGGGGCTGGCTGAGATGGTGACTGAGACTAGGCGTGGTGGCACACAACTGAAATCACAGCACTTAGGTGGCTGCCAAACAGGAAGGATCACTGCACATGCAATCTGTATTGTGAGACCCTGTAGGCAATGTACTAAATACATTTATAAAAATAAAAATAAAAGCTGGGCATGGTGGCGCATGCCTGTAATCCCAGCACTCGGGAGGCTGAGGCAGGAGGATTGTTGTGAGTTCGAGACCAGCCTGAGCTACAAAGTGAGCTTAAGGCCAGACTGAACTGCATAGTGAGACCCTGTCTCAAAAAGACAAAAAAATAAAAATAAATAAAAAATAAAATAAAATAAAATAAAATGATTTCTATCATATAATGAATTATTGCTCAAAAAATATCAACTCAATGAATAATTACTGAATCTATGCAATATA
Organism: Ctenomys sociabilis; assembly: GCA_004027165.1. Lineage (NCBI taxonomy): Eukaryota > Metazoa > Chordata > Mammalia > Rodentia > Ctenomyidae > Ctenomys > Ctenomys sociabilis. The sequence continues at coordinate 96,668 of PVKA01002987.1, read as the reverse complement.
TAACCAAAAATTATGGCAAATTCCAGTAAATTTACAATCTCATATGAATAGTACAAGATTTCATTCCATAACCTGAATTGTATGAATACGTCAATGCTTTTTGCTGTAGAAGAATGACTGTAGTTCCTCAATGTTAGTACCAATAAAACATTACCTGTACTTTGCTTCACATGATGTTTTATTCTGCATTATTTTCTCCTTAAATATATTAGAAAATTAGGGCTAGGGAGATAGTTCCGTGGCATAAACACCTGCCTGGCAAATGCAAGGACCTGAATTTGAGCCTCCCACTATCCAAAAAAGAAAAAAAAAAAAAAAAAGAAAGAAAAAAAAGAAAATATAAAAAGTCAGCATTTATGTTAAAGTTTAATTAATTTCCAATATGAATATTTTTATAACACAAATGCAATCTTGATTTTAGAAAAAGGAGAAAATGCATCACTCATCTGCCAAGCCAGACAACTCACCCTCATCTCCGTCCTCAGCTGGCTTCTGTTTATGAGACACGGCAGCCTATCTAAAAATCCCTGTGATTTCACCCACAGTTAAAATGTTGCCTAATTCAGCTTTTAAAAGAGAAGAGCTGGTTTACTCATTTGAATAAGTCCTAGTTTATTACAGGCAACAAGGAGATAAAATAAAAGCCCAGCTGAATCTCAGTTAAAGAAGATATCTATTCATCGATCCTGTGTACTTAAATGAAAGCTGTATGAGCATATGATAGTTTTTAATAATACTAAGCTTGATAATATCTTATATTTTTATAACAATTTTGTTTTCTTTCAGAATAATAAGTACACTTGTTAATCTATGCCAGATTAAGGAACAAAACTAATTTTTCTTTCCAAAAATAATAAATTTGTCCTTGATAGCTTTGTAATTAAAACATAAAAAAGCATGTGTTATAAATCAAATAATGACAAACATTACTTTAATTCAAGTTTATACAAATGAAATTCATCCCTCCATTTATCTAAGGATTTTGATGTGCAATTTTCTTTCTACTTTTTTGATACAGACAGGGACATGAGATTTTTCCTTATTTCTAATGCCCTATATTTGAAAAAACTAACTCAAAGATGCCATATTTGGGAAAATAATCTATTATTTCACAGGGATAGATGTGAAAAAGTGGAGGGAGAGATAATACATTATTTAACCATAATCAAATGGTGATCCAAGCTTACCTTATTTTTGAATAAGTTTCTGAAAAATAAACTCGAGATTGAATGGGCAGGTGACGGTCACCCACAAAACATTAATTTAAATGGGAAAAGCACTAATACAATTTAATTCTATATGAAATCTCACCTTTTTTTGCATATTTAAAAAATGCCTGTGTAAAAACCCCCTGAAGAAGAGAAAAACAAAACCTACTTAGTATTTACCACCAACAGAACTTTGTAGATAGCCCCTTTATTTTCTTTTGGAGGAGGCATCAAAGGTAAGGCATCACAGGATACTGTCCACAGTTTAAAATACAAATCTATTTTTCTGTACTGCCACAGTGATATGGTAGAACTACAGTGAATTTATCATTAAATTTACAACCAAATTATAAATAAAGTGAAATAAAATTAATGAGCAATAAAGGAAAATGAGAAGATAGATCTTTTGTAAGTGAAGACCCAGAGCTGCAGAGAGGGGAAAGGAGCGCAAGGAGGAGGGCACAGTGTTGCACATGTGGACCAACCCCCCACAAGGAATCTAATCGCTGTGTGACGCAAACATGCGCTAAAAACATGAACGTTAAAATTAAATAATTACACCTGATCAACCATGATAAACTGTGATAAAATATGGCAAATTATTTATTTAAAAACATCATTGCAGTAAAGGCATATTGCCTTTAAGCAGTTTCAGAAGTCTCTGCGTCTCTAATTTTCATATCATGACTGCCTAGATTTTCCATACTGATTCAAAACATTTATTTTTCACAGTCGTTTTGACTTTGGGGAAGAGCAGCGATTCGCATGGAGACAGCTCTGGTAGGCAGGGCAGGAAAGACCACAGACAAATGCTCTTATGTTTCTTCCTTGCAATGTTCTTATGCTGCTGTCCTTTTCCATAACGTGGCATCATGAAGCAACATTTCACTGTAGTACTAATCATACCTCTTAAAGGCATTTAAGAGAATGTCCAGAACTGCTTCACACCATGACAAGAAGGTTGAAATAACTGTGTTTGAAAAGAGAGGGATAATAGCATTAGATCTTTCTGAATAATAGGAGTTTTTGTTTTAATGTAAATATTGCTATATATTTTGATCACCCTTGATAGCCATTGAATTCTAAGGCCAATTAGAATCAATATATTATGATGAGGAAAGACAAAATATTCAAATAATTCCAAGCATAGTTGTTCCTTAATAGTGGAGAGCTTGCTTACGATGCAGACATTCTTTCAACACGAGAGAAATGAAGGAAAGATTCATGAGCTGCAGAGTGTGTGAGGCTCAGTAATGGCTGCTGTTCCTCACACTGACATGCTCTACTTTTTTTTTTTAAAGTTTTACATCAGTTTATTTATTTTTTCTCATTATTTTATTGAGAAACAAATAACAATGAGACAGTTCCGAATCAAATTAGCAGGACAGTTTCAATAATTAATACATTGTATATTGCTTTCTTTTTTTTTTTTCAATCTTTTTTTATTTTTATTTTTTATTTTATTGAACTACAAATGTCAATCAGACAGTTTCAAGACACCTTAACCATACAGATTCAGTAAATTAATACATTGCAAACTGTTTTCATAATGTTTTGGTATTGTACAAGGTACATACATGATATTATATTCACAGATATTATCTTAGCAGATATCTCTTATCAGTGAATGAAGAGTGTAGCTGCTTACTTATCTTATTTTTTTATACTGAATTATATAAAAAATTCAATAATTATTTTCCTAGTGGATGACCGTAGTACTAGAAGCCGACATAATATCCTGTCCAACCACCATCAGTGCAGATCTTGCCTGTCATAGAATTATGTAGAAGCACAGCGTTATCTATCCCAACTGTACTGTCTATATACACACATCATGATATTTTTCTTTCTACACCCCTTCCTTTGTCTACACCTGTCAAAGGTGGGCACTCCATTGACATTCAAATGAAGAGAAAACTTTCTCTCAAGCTCTCACAGAGAGCAAACTGGTCAAGCATTGGCCGTGACTCATCCACATGGATGACACAGACAAAGGAACTACAGAATAATGTACAGGACTACAAGATAAACCCTGAGGCAACCTCACTGACCACATAGGAAATATAAAGTTCATGTGTTGGTATATAAGTCTTGATCTATCTAGGTCTTAACCATCCAGTAGTAAAGTATAAAAATGAAGTATACATCGTGGGGCCATGATATTAAGCTGAGCTGTAAATGGCTACGGTCGACAGTTTCTTTGAATAACTCACTATGGTTGTAGAATGTTGGACTGTGTGGATTGTGGTGTCGAGTTCAAACACTGACGTGCTCTAAATGAACACATTAGCATTAAGGCCTTCAGCATCACAAAGTCCAGCCTCAGCTTTACTTAATACTAGAGAGGAAGGCTGTCACTGACATCCCTAACATCTTGGGAAATTCAGAAAACAAAAATGAATAAAGGGAGGAAAACCCCTTACTTCCTCCCTTTCTCTGATCTCTGTTGTCTCTCCTTTTTATTTGTTTTTCAAGCTTGACTGCCTGCTTAATACAAAATGCTTTGTAAATCCTTCATTGAATCAGTAACAACCTCATTCTTACTCTAGACCAGAAACCACTGAAGAAGTTTGGAAGTTGTAAAGCCAATTTGATGCAACAATTTTCAGTGATTTGGAGAGAAAAATTTTCATTTTATTATCATCTCTATAAATCAGCAACTTGTCACTAATTCAAGACATTCTTGTTGTGCTTTAGTTTCAAAGAGCACTATTTGGGCTGAGGATACAGCTCAGTTGCATGGCACTCACCTGGGAAGTGTATTAACCTGGGTTCCATGCCCAGTTCAAAAAATAAAGCAAAAAAAAAAACCCAAAAAAGCAAAACAGAAAGCCCCACTTTATTTATTTATTTATTTATTTATTTATTTATTCATTCATTCATTCATTCATTCATTCATTCATTCTATTTAGTATAGGGTCTCACTACACAGCTCAGTCTTGTAGTGACCCTCCTGTTTCAGCCTCACCAGTGCTGGGATTAAAGGCATTCACTGCTGTGGCACGTGGTGCCAGGGATCAAACCCCAGTCCCTGCACTTGCCTGAGCAGGTGCTTAGACTGCTGAGCTATCTCATCAGCCCCCAAACCTCACTACTTATAGGCTTACTATTTGTAAGTTTTACCTCTTTATTTTGTAGAAATCAACATTTCATTGCTTCCTTTACCATTTGGGCTTTATTATTTGAGCTGTAGATATTAGAGTACCTACTCTCTATCTTTATTTTATTACCCTGGAGTTTGGGGAATGATATGTCAAACAGAGTTAACCTCCACTCTTATGTTTTTCACTGTAGAGTAAAAGGAATCTATCTTTGGGCATTTAAGATTCCAATACAATTTTTGTTTTTACCTTCTAATATATTCAGAACATAATGCTATTTATTTCCAAAGAGCACTCTTCTATCAAATTAGAATACTTACTTTGCAGTCACTTCTGTTGCCAGAACAAGTTAAGATAAACTTCAGTTCCTTCAAAAACTGCAGCCTGTTACCAGGAATCCCAAATGCAGTTTCATGTATTACATAAATGTCTTCACCTGGAAACTCCAAATAAATAGGCAAGAATGATTCCTAAATCCCTCAAACCATCCAAAATTCCCTTAAAACTCAGTTCTTCAAACCTTCCTATCCTATCATTTTCTTTTCGTTTTCAGTCTTAAGTGGATCTTTCACATCTTCTGTATCAAACAGATTCTCTGTGGTCAAAACTTTTAGATTTTCTGAACAATGTTTATCTAAAATTATAAAAACAAGTGCACAGTACTCAAATGCAAACCACCCACAATAATGTGTATTTTTCTCTGTCAACATTTTTTTTTCTATGATGTGAATTTATTTGGACTTCTTATGTTCACCCCACTTTACTTAAGTTTTTAAATTTTGTATGACTTTTCTTTAAATTTATAAATTAGTCTATAAATATGTTAATGCACAACCTCAAATAAAATGAAAACTATTATATGGAGATTTCATATAGGAGATAGATGAGTACTGCACACATTATCCTGTCCCACTTGAGCTCACACAATTGAAACATTTTGCATTGCATGAATGAGTCAAGTTGTTGTGTTCGTGGCACATTCCACAAGTCATTACAAGTGGACATGGAGAGCTACAACCACGATGACAAACTATGAACTGTATTTTATTAGTTTCTAAGTGAATTCTGACCAAGGTGAAAAACATTTAGAATGAAGCAAGTTTTGACCTACTCAACATTCAAACCTTACTTGTAAACCATGACAGCACAGAAAAAGAAACACACACACACACACACACACACACACACACACACACACACAGTTAGGTACTAAATCATTCATCCTTGAGTCAACTACAAGCCTCTCAGAAAAAGAAGAGTGGGATGGGCCAAATAGCTCAGGGCATTAAAGCGCCTGCAAGCAGGCGCAGGGGCTGGGGACTGGATCCCCGGGGCATGCTGTGCCAGCCCTGCCCCTGGGGCCCACTGACACTGTGAATAAATCTGGGCATGGTGGCACATGCCTGTAATCCCAGCTTTTGAGAGTCTGTAAACAGGCGCATCACAGTCTGATCTACCAGAGAGACCCTGAGCACCCTGTAGACCCTTCCTTAAAATACAAGGTTAAAAAAAAGAAAAGAAAAAGGAGTGACTTAAGGGGGCTGGCCTGACAGCTCAGCGCAGTAAAGCACCTGCTTAGGCAGAGCTCCAGTGGCTGGGATTCTATCCCTGGCATGCCATGCTGGCCCTGCCCTCCGGCCGCACTGAGACAGGGCTTGTGACTGGGGGTGGTGCGCTGCACCTATAATGCAAGCACTTGGGAGAGAAAACAGGAGAATCACTACAAGTACGATCTACACAGGGAGACACTATAGACACTGTAGACTCTATCCTAAACACAGAAGGAAAAGTAGTGACTAAAGGAACTGATGTTTTCTTTCACACCTGACACTTTGCAATGTGTCAACTTAAACTTTTAAAAATTATTTGGTACCAACAAAAATTGAGAATTGTTCTTACTATATAATCTCTGACACTGTTCCAGTTCTAACACCCTTAGTAGGCAAAGCACCTTGTCACACATCAACCTGGATGTTGAGGCATTTCAAAAAATCAGATTTGCTTGTTCAGCAAAATGTTTATTTGTATCTACTATTTGTAGTCACATAAATTGATTTTTGTTTGATTTTTTAAAATTTTATGTATTTGGTACAAGGTGAGACTCCTACTGATCTACCTCTGTTCAGCCTCCCTAGCTCTGGAATTCCACGTGTGTGCCACCATGCCCTGACTTGGTGGCTGGCCCAGCACACCCCAGGCAGGGCCAGCACAGCTCCTGGTGCCAGGGATCCTCCACCCCGCACTTGCTAAGCAGGCACTTAGTCTGCTAAGCTACCTTACCAGCCCCATAAATTGAATACGTAGTATTTGATAATACTTTATTTCAATTATTTATTTGCCAGGATTACTTTTGTTCCACTTACTTTTCACATGCTTGTATTTTTCATTTTATATAGATTAAAAAATTTTAGCTGGACCAAGGAAATAGCTCAGTAGAATACGTGCTTGCCTGGCAAGTGCAAGGTCCTGAATTCAATCCCTGATACCACAAAAAATAAAGAAATAAATAAGTTAGAAATCAATAATTGCATAAAATTATACTTTCTATGTCTCATGCTCTGAAGACTTTTGCTGGAATATAGCTTAATCCTTTACAATATTTTTCAATTTCATTAGAGGAAAATGTACTTTTTCGACTATTCCTAAACCTAAGACATGATTTCTAAATTTCGTACACCTGAAATATTTTTGTGCCTATACATTTTGTAAAGTCACTTAAATATTCTTCTTATTTTATTAACTACACAATAGGAAAGTTTTTGTGTCATGAAACACAGTTTATAATAAATTCACACTAAGGAGTTTAACCTTTGACTTTTAATGACAGAAGCACATTGACAGTTCATGCTCATTTCTCATTTAGCAGAGATATTTTTTGTAGACCTGCTAAAGTGATGCTCTGTTATTTTGTCTTTTATTCAGAGTGATGGAAATACATAATAGGAATAGTTTTTAAATGTTTCTGGTACTTTATAAAGAGTATAATATAACACTGATCAACAGATAACTAATAATAAAGAATATCACTATAAAAAATCCTCGAAACTGGATTATTTCTTCCACATAAATTCTCTGTGGGAAATAATACCAAATAATAACGCCATTAAAATGGTAGAATTCTTTTCAAGTAAGCCTATTCAGAAATAGTATTTTAGTTTTTTTGCAGTTGAATATAGCAGAAATTGATTGAATTTTCCCTCAATGCTTGCAGTGCAACAGCTCAGCAATAATTTACTAAAGGTCTGCTGTGGCTCTTAAGAAGGCATTTTATTTAACAACAAATGTTTAAACTTGATGTTGTTTTGTATGCTTCCTGTGGCTTTAAACTATACCAACAGAGAAAGCTGGGCAAGAGGGAAATGATCTTTAAAATTCACTCCAATGTTTTCATGTTCTCTGTGCCTTGTAGGTTAAATATTATGATCTTGAGCTAATCGGTAAGCGATTTTTACACTTTGACTATCTAAGCATGTAGTTTTACTCTGAATATCCAACTTAAGTGTATTATTATGAATTAAGGATTATTTATTTCCTTCAAATTATGATTTGAAGGAAAGTATAAACACTATGTCTTGTTCTCCTTAATATTCATATATAAAATTCCTCACCTACAGTGTATCAAAATGCAAGCTTGTTTAGAAAAAATGTGTTTAAATGTGATTAAGTTAAAACGTGTGTATAATGGCTGTGCTTAATTCAATATGAAGAACACCTTTATAGGGAGAAGTACTTGGGACTTGGGATTACAGGAAGCAGGAAGAAGATAATTATCTAGAAGCCAACTATCTAGAGAGAACTGGAGTAGATCCATCCCCTGTGTAAGTCAGCACCCTGAAATCTACTGAATTTGGTCTCTTAGGCATTAGAATTATGTGGAAACTAGGATTGTTTGTTTCAATCACCTGTTTTTTGATGTTGTGTTACAACAGCTATGGAAAGTCACTACAGAGCATTATTTGAAAAGTTAAAAAGTATTTAAAATTATGCACTAGTAAATCAATAGCAGAAATTTAGGCAAAAGGACTTACATCTAAACTATAAATATCTAAGACTGCAGATACTGCTCAGCAGCATAAGTGCCTCCCTGACAAAGTGAAGGTCCTGAGTTATTGCCAATAAATAAAAAAATGCAATTATATTAAAATATAACTAAAACCTGCTATTACAGAAATGCTTTCTGTGGTTTACTTTGAGCATCAATCATGGAGAGAAGTTTTAAATGAGTAAATGATTGACTAAAACATAGATGCCTGACATAGATAATAAAAACTATAGACAGAATGCCTGAATTTTATTAGAAAAAGCAGATCTTAAAATGGAACTTAAAAATGAATAGAATATTATAGGTTAAATTTGAATACAGTGATAAATGCCCCCAGACATAGCAAAAATGATTTGATGGGAAAGACAATGCAAAGTTTGAAAGAGTAATACATTATATTAAAGAAAAGCTTGAAAATTTGTGAGAAAGTAGAGAAGTTTGAAGGTTTTCAAACTACCAAATCAGTTATACTGTATTTTGAAGGAAATAGGAAAGCCTCAACAATTTTTATTTCATGTTAAATTTCTAGATCTAGAGGGCCAGCCAGATAGTTCAGCAGACGAAAGTGCCTGGTTAGGCAGAGCCCAGTGGCCGGGGTTGGATCCCTGCCATCCCTGTACATGGAGTGCACTCGGACAATGATTGGGACTGAGCGTGGTGGTACCCACCTGTCATCCCAGTGCTTAGGAGGCTGAAGGCAGGAGAATTCCTATGAGTGCAGTCTACGTAGTGAGATCCTTTAGACCCTGTACTAAACAAACAAACAAACAAACAAATAAATTTCTAGACCTAATATCAAGGAAAACAACCAAGGGCAGTTTACACCAAGTAATATAAGGGCATGAATTGAGCACACATCCAAGGAATTCTTTTTTTGGAGATCCTGGGGTAGAGTATTTTTATTTTTAAGCTTTCTATTACTAGACATTTTCTAAAAAATATGTTGAATGTACCAAGTGGGTACTTATGCCACTGAGCTATCTCCCCAGCAAAAAATATGTTGAGTGTACAACATGCAAATTCACCATTATTTTGTCATCTGCTCACTACTATCTTGGTCTACTTCAGCTAATGTTTTAAGGAAAAGGAATAAAATGCATAATAGTATATATACCACCACATCCCTGTTACCTCTGCATAAGGATGACATTCTTTGGCAAGAAACTGATGAACATTAAGAGATTTTAAAATGCATGATTGATTATTTTTTAGGTTAGTTTCCCAGATAATCTTCTTAAGTTCTTAAGGTGAAAGAAAGAAAGAAAGAAAGAAAGAAAGAAAGAAAGAAAGAAAGAAAGAAAGAAAGAAAGAAAGAGAGAAGAAGGAATTACAGAGAGAGAGAGAGAGAGAGAGAGAGAGAGAGAAGTTGCTTGGCACTTACCCTAGAATTTTTTAATTCAGTTCCTTCAGTTCCTCCATTTCTATCAACCACAAGTAACTTACATGTTATTCCTGGAAGACCTTAGAGAAATACAGGGTTAGACAGTGAGAACTAAAATTGGAGGGCAAAGTCCAGATAAAAGGTTCAGAATAATTTTCAGTTTCTCTTCACATAATTGTTTAAACAACATAATACTAAAGTCTCTGTGATAAGATTAGTATTTAAATTAGCTTCTTTTAAACTTCTCAATCACTCTAGCCTTTCATTTCCTCACATTCCATTTTTCTCTTTATCTTCTTCATCTTCAGCATCATGAAAATTGTGGTATCTATTCATTCTTTTTTCTCAAGTTTTCTGAATTTGGGATAGCCAAAAGAAAGTGTCACAAAAACATTAAATTTTTTCGCATATTAAAAATTCCTATTCTGTATTTCACAAAAAAATGTTTTTGGTGTATTGTTTTGAACTCATTGGTAATTATATAAGTTAAATATGGATAAGCAGTTCTCTGTTATTACTTTCATTAGCCTGAAAGATACATACTTCTAAGTGTGTTTTAAAGAAATTGGAATATAATTAGAAACACTTTATTCTAATCAAGGACGATTATGCCATCATGTATTAGAATAAAAAATTTAAATTTAGGAACATATTCAAAATCAATTATTATGTACTTTATTTTATGGGAACCTATAAATTGACTATTTTGTGAACATTAGAATGTCAAAACATAACAAAGTTGTTAAGAGCAGTCTAGCAATGTTCTTGGTACTACATTTTTAAAATACGATTTTTAATGAAAATATTTCAATATACCTTAAAGAATATTAAAATTATAATTTCTCAAGAATTTATGTCCAAATCATGGAAAAAATTATTAAAGCTGTCAAGGATAATGATTTAAGAAGTACTCTAGAATTTTACATTTATATGCTTAAAACTCTTGAAAATGAAGTCTTCTTAGAAAGGAAAGTGTGCGTCGAAGTCCAGGTGATAAGGGAATGGCTGGAGCAGTTCTTTGACATTCTTGCTTGTTCTTTGCTATCAATAGATGGTCAGATACTCATTTCTGAGAGATGAGCACACTGGCATTCAGTGAAATTCTGTTAGATGCAAGTCCCAAGTGCTCTTTTAACTGATAACCAGGAACTTTGTAATGTGTATCTTTTCTAAAAAGAAATTTAAGGCAGCAAGCAATATTAATCACATGCAGTAAATAACTAATTCTTTTATTTGTGTGATGAAATATCTGTTTGAATTATCTGCATTGTCTGATATCAAACACTGCATAAGGGTTCATGTGGTTGCATCTTGAACACGACCTGCCCAAGACTGAAACAACCCTGCCCAAATTTGAAAGCAGGGGCAAAGGCAGCGCCAGTCATGGTGATGCACAACTGCATTCTCAACACTCAGGGAAATAAAAATAGAAACACCACAAGCCCAGCCTGGGCCATTTAGTTTCTTAGAGAAAATTTGTCATATAAATAAATAAGGCTGGACATGTACTTAAGTGTGAAGATCTTCACTCCCATTTCTAGTATTACAGGGAGACAGGAAGTCGATGGTGATGGTGATAGATACATGGACAGATAGACAGTCAGGAAGACAGGCTGATAGGCAGACTGATGCCCAGATAGACAGACAGAGAATTGCTTAATTCACTTTTGTGAAAAGCACTTGATTAAATCGGGTAATTTAGATATAAATATTAGAATATTAGTTTCTGGAAAAGTAATATAACTTATGATTCTTCGAAAGTATGATACTTTATACCATTTATATTTTCATTTTATTACAACCATAATTACATGTATGACCTAAAATAATCATATTCTTCACTCATATTTTTGGGATTCACAATTTCTTTTCTTTATAATTCAAGCGTCATTCTCAGACATTCTTTCAACTTTAAATAGACCCAAGTCCAAATGGAAAATAGAGATGCTAAGGAGTGCTACGGCAAATTCATTTGCTTGTGACCACAGTTGCACATTATTTCAAAGATCAATATAATGAAGAATAGCATTTGGGAGGCTGAGGCAGGAGGATGGTTGTGAGTTCGAGACCAGCCTGAGCTACAAAGTGAGCTTAAGACCAGCCTGAACTGCATAGTGAGACCCTGTCTCAAGAAAAACAAGAAAAGAAAAAAGAAATATAATGAAGAAAGACCTATATTCTGCCTTCAGGGAGAATTCTTAAAAACTATTAAAATTCAGATTCCTAAGCAACATAGATGCAATATTCACCAATGATGAAAGGCTAGTTAGTGACTGAATTCTAAAATAATATTTTGCATTGGTAATAATTCATAGTGTTTTTCCTAATTTGTATTTCTTTTTGTTACAAAACAGATATAGAACTGTTAAAACTTTTAAATGCTTACTAAGGATCAACTTCATATGGAGAAATAGGCCTATTATCATTTTATATTTATTGGATACACACCTGATGAATCTGTGTAGTCTCTGGATAGAAATCATATGTTTCATCAAAGTATGGAGTTAACTCACTACTAATTATTCTATTTAACTCCATGTTGCTCATAATGTAGTGAATTTTTACAATTAGAAAAAATCCATTATAATTTCAAGTCTGACAGGTTTTTGGTCTGCAAAAATTTCAATTTATCTGAGCACTAACATTGCAGCTAGCAACAATTTTAGCAAGTTTAGTGCTAATAAAACAAAGAAAATACCCTTGCAAAATTTACCACAATTGTTTACTTTCTGAAAATGAGCACTAAACCATTTGCATAACATCTGCACTGCTTGGAGGGCTGAAATACTAAAGCAATTAGTTCTCTGTTCTATAATGCATGTTGCAACTCAAGCAATGTTGAAGTTGAGCTAACTTAATATTTAGCTAGAAGAGAAAAGGCACTTTATTTGCCCTTTACCATTAGTGCTTCTTTAAAATACTAATCATGGTAAATGTGTTAATAACCTCATTTTCAAGACACTTCCAAAAAACATCATTTAAAGAAAATTATCTCTATAAGATATTTTCTGATTGTTTAATATGTTTGTTTGTACTTATTTTATATATTGAGCATTATAAATTTTATACATTCATTGTTTAGATCAATAAGTATCAGATTTTTTCCACAAATTGTAAAATAATTTATAATAATAATAATAACAATAATAATAATAACAACAACAACAGGCTGGAATCCCATTTTACTAAATTAGATGTACTGGCTAATATTTCTCAAATTCCACAGAAGAGTGAATTATATTTTTATTTTTAGGAAAAATAAAACTTAGTGATTATGTTTTGTTTCTGCATAGTCATAATGAACTGCTTTTGATTTTCAAATACATTTAAATTTGCAAGTTCATGTTTTCAAAATCACATTAAATTCTGGATAAAAATCACTCTGATGCAGTTTGCCTTCAATTTAATTACATAATATACACCTACTTCAGTATATTATATATACAAATCTCAGTAACTTAAGTAAAATACTAATGGCTATTAAAAATTATTCTACTGGAAAGATAAAATTCATCTCACAGTTGAACACAGTGACTGCAAAATGGTAAAATCATTAGCAAGTGCTAACTAAATATTGTACAAAGTAAAGAAAAAACATATAGAGGAGATACGGCTCCATTCTGGAATTAGTGAGGCCATGCGGCCTAAGCATGGAGTGTTCACAAGCTGAGGAGGGAAGGTGCATCTGCTTTGGGTAGAGCACGGGCAAGTGATGGAACAAGCATTTCTGGGCTTTAAAATTCTTTGAGAAAAAAAAATGAAAAAGATAAGGATTTAAATAGCCAGAAAGGGATCTAGAATTGAAAACTCTGCTCAAATCTGGAACATTTAAAAGACTACAGTACTTCATACTTTCATCAACTTAATTCTTTCTACAATTCTGATCACTGAGTGAACTGGACAAGAATCCAATTAAATTGAATAGTTAGAATTAATGTTACCAATATGGGGAAATTTGACTCTACTTCCTCCCAATTTGGTTTGTGAGTAGAATTGTGGAAGAATAATGTTTATGAACTGAAGCACCACTGTATGCCCAAAAAGCAAAAAAGAACATGTCCTTTGACTAGGGAAAGAGTAAAAAGATTGATAAAGTCTTAGGTCAATGCTACCAAAATCTGAAATTATATAATATGGCGTTGAGACTAACAACACTGGTAATTTCTTTGTCAGGTTCCAAGTTTGAAATTTTACTTTACATGTTGTCAAGAAAAGCTGTATCTTTGGGATAGCTGAGGAACTAGCTGGCCATATAGAATCAAGTGACACCGATGGAGTGTCAAGCACTTCTGTAAATGGGGACTTTGGGAGAACATTAGCATCAGAAACATATGATAGCAACTTTCTTGCTACATTGACAAAATGTTTTGTTTCCCGTAATGAGCCTCACCTCAAATCTCTTAAATTGCAAGCAGAATCTTGGGCTAACATCTATTTCTGGCTCAGATTGTCCTGCTTTCAGAAACAGTGCACAGCTCAAAGTTCCACTCAAGGCTAACCTTCAGTGTGACAGTCATTCTGTCACTGCTGTCTTGAAGCTCCTGTTTACTGTGAAGTACAGCCATCCCTGAAGGAGGTGTGCATGCATTCTACTTCAGGGAACTGGTCCCAGATGATTTCTTTAGAAACCCAATGATCAGTTGTGGACGTAGTAGAGATAAACGGTGCGTGCTTATCTGTATGCTTATCTCTACTAGTCATAGTTTTGTTAATTTGAGAACTTACTCATGCTCAAGATCATTTTCAAAGTAGTGTAGAGTATTGCTTATCACACTCAAATTTGTTTCTAAACAGTCAAATGAAAACCACGTGATACTGAAAAGATCTGGCAAAGATACCTGGTGTTCCCTGACTTGATATTTAATCATCTTGAAACCCTAGTAGCAAAGCAAGTGATTCAAATATAATAATTCTGGAGGAAGGAGTCACGACTTGGCTACACAGTTCAGTGTGCAGGCATTATGGCTGAGATGCAGTGTTCCACACATGGGCTATGTGATACTTCCCTATTGATGTACAAAACAGCCAGGAGTATGGGCTAGAAAAATCCCTTGAATATCTTTTCTTACACGTGAAAACAATATCCAAACATGTTTCGGATGAACATAGCCTCCTTTTCCACAAACTATATCAAAATCCTATATTTTGGGGGCCAGGAAGATGGATCAGTGGAATAAGTGCTTCCCTGGCAAGCACAAGGGCCTGAGTTCAATCCCCTGTTCCTCCAAAAAAAAAAAAAGGGAAAAAAAAATCCCTATATTTTCATGGCATTCACCTCTATCCTTTAAATCTCTGATATTTGTTTACATATCCTATTAATGTTGTATCAACATAATGATTTGCTTGAAGTAATATTAATGAAGACAATAATTAATTTTTTTAATAATTAAGGTTTTTTTGAACTCATAAGAATTACTGATTCGTGCAAGCCCGAAAAACCATGGTGGACTATGTTTTACTATTGGACTTGCTATGCACACATCTCAAAAATCTTCCAGTGTATCTTATTTCTAACAAGGAGGATAGAAATAAATATTTACCAGATTGTTGGCTTTACATTAGATACCAATGGGTGCTTTATTTGCTCTCATAAAAACAGACCACTTGCAAATAATTAGCTGCACATGAAGCAGCCAATTAAATAAGCTTAAATCATCTATCAATGCTCTACAATACCTTTTTTTTTTCTTTTTTTGCACATTTGCACTTCTAAACAATGAAAATTAAAAGAAAATTTGGAGCTATAAGTACTTCTGAATTGTTATACACCTTGGAGTCAATGAAAAGATCTGTGAGGCCTTTAAGACATATTTCTTTGACAGGAAGGGAATTTAAAGAAATCCTGAAGAGAAAATTAAGGTGCTAGAACCCAGATCCTACTGGCAATATAACCAGTTGTGTTGAGCAAAAACTCCATTTAAGACACAACCTACATTAGCCCTCCTTTCAACAGGTAAACTAACGACTGGGCACTAGAGGAGCTAATAGAACTAAATAAAGGAAAAAATTAATTTATTTTTTACTTAAATTATTACTAGATATCATATGGCTTCTAATTTAAAATGTCTGCAAAATTTATTTTTGACGTTTAAGAATAATATATTCAATATTTTTTTTTTACTTTTTTATGCTTTTACATGGGTTTCGTCAGGCTACCATTGAAATTAAATTGAAAACGATTTTTTCCTGGGCCGCAGCATGAATTCCAAGACAGATGCACTACAGTAAGACATGGTACTTAGCACTAGACAAAACATCATTAAGCGCAGATACCTCTTTTCTAGATTCCCAATTATTAAATAAAAAAGTCCTACATTAATGTAAGTGAGATGACTAAAATCTTATTCTAGTCAATTTTTCAAGATTATAAACCCTTCCCCAAAGTCTTAGCCACCTTTTAAAGACCACATTTTAAGCAATTGCAAAATTGGCACACAGTATATTTTCAGCCCTAGTGGATTAGAAGTGTAGTGCACTTTTACAAATGTATTTCTCTTTTGGAGTGAACAGGGCATTGGGAGAATAGAGATGTGAGATTAAGCATTGATGTCTGATTTCAATGCAAGGCTTAGAATGACTGGACAGTCAGAAGCATCTAGATGCTTTTGGAATTCTAGTGTATATAATGTTGCATGGTGATTTCAAAGTTGTAGTCATTGCACATTAATATGCCACCACAAATTTTAATAATGTACTTTTTAAAATTAATAAGATATTTCAATATTGTTAATTTAATTTAGTTACTTAATTTAAATACTGTTAAAATTTTGTATTCCCTCTTAGCCACATATATAATAGAAGTATTGTATAGAATGGTATCTTAGGATCATACCAACAAATGAAGAGGTTTTAGTAACTGAACGTTAGTAGAATATCTTCTCTGTGAAGATATTTTTAGCGTATAGTTTATGAAGTCATACATGTGAACTAATAGCTTAACATTTATTGGTTCTAACTGATCTCCGTATGAAATGTATGACCTAGCAATAAGATCAGTACACAAAAACCTTTCATATTTAAAAATTTTTAAATATGAATGGGGGCATAAAGTTTCTAGCATCATTCTCCTTAAAAACAGTGAATCTCAATTCAATATTCATAAGGCTATGAGATTTGTCAAAATTATCCTTTGACATTAAGATTAAAATTCATTGTATCAAAGTAGTTTATCCATGTTTTCATCACCTTAAATAATTTTAAGATTATTATTAGCTACGTTGGTTTAAAACATATCCTCTCAAACTGCTGCATAGAAAATTAGAAGAATAAACTGAAAGTTAAGAAAAAATTACTGATAATGTTATTAAAAATTTTCAGACATTTTAATAAGCCTAAATTATGCTTGCTTGAATCTTATCATTCACAAATATAATGTATATATCTTATTTTAATTCTTCAAATTATTTTAAAAATTAAAATGAAGAGAAGCTTGATAATATTTCATGTTAATGTATTGGTTAAATTTTTTTGTTTTTACTTTGTCTCAGTCTATAACTTAATTCTCATGAGCTTTTAAAATACTGAATTCCATCAAGTAGACAGATACTTTTTTTTTCCTGCATAGACAAATGTAACCTGGTAATCTCTTCTGCAAGAGAGGAGTGAAGTGTGTTCTCTTAAGAGTGTGGCCTATGAAAACATTGTGTGGAATCCTGCCTGCTTCCTAGTCACAAGCAGCTGAAGCCAGAGGGCATTGCTGATGTGGAGAATGATGCTGGGGTCATATTTTCAATTCTGTTTTACTTTATTTTTTCTAACTACTGTTTGGCCTGATCTAATTTCTTTCATATTAGAAATCAGTACAAAGTTGCGTGACTGGTACAAGAGGCTAGAATGAAAAGTGAGATTTATTAAAATGATCAGTTTAAATTTCCTTGCTGATGTGCTGTTATAACTGAGATTGGAATGAATCCTCTTGGTCCATAAGAATAGGTAATCAAACATAGCTTACTCTATTATGCCTTTCACATAATCCTGAATAAAAGAAAAATTTAAGTCATAAAATGAATTCATCATCAATTTTAGGTAATTTTTTAACCATTCCTACTTTTGTGCATATACAATTAATTTCTTTCATGTTGTTGTCATGTTTGTTGATAAATAGCTTAGCTTACATTATACAGATCGTCAAACAAATATAATTAGTTTTCTCGCTGATTACCTTCTATTCTATTCCTAATATTATTTCAATTCTAGGCATTTTAGAGGATAGTTATATCAAAATATTTACTGTAACCACAAAGACTGAAGACAAGTGGTTGAAAATAACCCCATACACTTAACACAATTTCTGGTAGAAGACAGTACTCTTATGTCTCCCAAGGGAAGACGGAAAAATGTCCTCATTTAGTTCATGAACATCAAGACACCCCAAAATCAAATACTACATGGAGCAATGGAACAATCTTGGGTGATAGACCACAATAAGACTGTAAAAGTTGAACAATGTATTACTAATTTTCCATGAGAAAAATTTAAAGTTTTTTATGATTTTCTCACTTAACTACTTTTAACTTCACAGTAAAATAATCTTCAAAAACATATCATTCATCTTTACATGTATTTATAGCTTCAAGTATGTATTTGGGATTTTCTATTAAGAATAATATACTATTCTTGCTTTGCCTGGATTCACACAGGAGTAATTCTCCATAACATTACACTTCATTTATTTTTTAAGTATATAACTCTTTATATGATTTGAATATAATGAAAATGCTATTAAATGCACTTCTTTTGAACAGTATAATAAACCTCACTTTCATAACCAGAATGTAATCCAGTCATTTGTTTTTTTGGAGAATAGCATACGCCAAAAAAAGGCAAAGGAACTCTAAGCATACCATTTCTGCTATATTAGTGTCTAACCAAGCCAGGAAATAATTATGAGTTATGACATGTATAAGTTTGTTAAAAACCAAACTCATAGCACTATATTGAAGCCTTGAATATAATACTAAATGCATAGAAGCTTAAGGGTGCCTTTATTTTACAACCTTGCTTGTAAAAATTGCACAAAGGATCTGTGAGAATGGGGTAAATTCTAAGACATCTTAGGGAATTATAAAGAAAAGTACATAAAATTATAGTGTGGATAAATTTGAAAAAAATGCTTTAAGTTGTTGAATACTGACAAAACCTTGAATGAAATGTTGTACTCATTCAAATCTCTTCAATTTAAAAATCATAATTACTTCTTTTTTTGCTTTTGTTTAAAGTTCCCATGCACATGTGCATGAAAATAAATATTCAAAGACATCATATACAGAAGAACATGCTTTGACTCTCCAGGGGCCATCTCTGTCAACATCCAGAAAAGGACTATGTTCTTATTAATTTGTGTGTCATGATTCAGAAACATTGGCCTTCAGCATAGTCAAAAAATTCCCTCCTCTGAGCAAAGCTCTCTTTATTCAAGTCCTTTGAACTTTGCTTGGATAAGCCAAGCCTGGATCTTCTGTCTTTGTCCCACAGAAGCCAATTGAAGAAAGAACATTGCTTAGGCTGTTTGTGCAAGTCCCCCATCTTTAGGGAATGACTAATATCATGTCACCCCAGCTTGCTTGACAATAATTCTATTCTGTCATTCCAAGTGGAAACCTCTTGTTCTTAGTCTTCATATGACTTGATTAATAAGCAATTAATTTACATTTTCCACCTCTCTTTATTGTCATCAAGATTGAGAGTGACATAGAGTGTCTCTCCCACTACAAGACTTCTTGCACTGGTCCTCCTTCTGTGGGACAAAGACAGAAGATCCAGGCTGGGCTTATCCAAGCAAAGTTCAAAGGACTTGAATAAAGAGAGCTTTGCTCAGAGGAGGGAACTTTTTGACTATGCTGAAGGCCAAAGAAGAAGTTATGTACTGCATCACATGGATCTCTTGCTATCACATGGATCTCCTGTGAAAAGAAATGTTGCCATTCTATTATTTAAAAATGTTAAGAGAAATTTTCTTCCTTTGACACCACTACATGAATTCTGATTGCTTTCACTTCAAAAATAATCAATTTATTCTTTGAAAAAGCAGGTATGTAAAAGAAAACCTATCTGGGTTCATTCATGTTTAGGCTGCAACAACCCTTATTCAACACAAATTTATTATGCTTTATATGTATTTAACTGCAGTAGTAGGCAGATAACAGAAATTGTACAGACTCATTCAATATTTTCTCTATGGTTTCTCAGTTTATTTCCCTCTGACATACTTTATAAACAAATAACCTTATAGTTTCTGTTATCTGTCCAAGACAGAAACTGCAAGATCCTCTATTATCCCTCTATGTCTCAATGTTCAAGATTCTCTTGGTTTAGTTGGTTGAATTTGGAATACCACCTAATTTTCTTGGATTGCTTGGGCCATAAATTCAAGCTTCATAGAGAGGTCATAATGGAAGTAGAAGAAGTTATGTACTGCATTGAGACCAAAACTGTGTCTCCTGAATCCTCTGAAGACAAGGTGTCCAGCCAGGCTGGACCTGCTGAGGAGTCATTAAAAACCAAGCATGCCTGAATTCACCAGGGAGAACATAGTTTAATTGGTCGAGGTATGCCTGGGACCAATGACTGTTTAAAACATTCTCTAGCTGGTTCTCATCAGAAGCCAAATTTAAAAATGACTTCTCTTTGTTTCTAACCATCTTTCAGAGAGTTGGGTGAATTAAAGATTCTGAGAGAACATGAGAGAGGTAAGGAAATACCAGTCCATTTTGCTCCCCGAATGGGTCCAGTGGTTTTCTTTTTCATTCTTTTTTTTGGCGGAACTGGGGATTGAACTCAGGCCCTTGCGCTTGCCAGGGAAGCGCTTATACCACTGAGCCATCTCCCCAGCTCCTTCTTTTTCATTCTTATACTAAGAAAAGTTTGTGAAATTTGTTTGGTAGATGCCTATCGTTGGCTGATATGAAATTCTAGCTCTACAAAGTCTCATTCATAAGTCAGAAAGGCCTGTGGGAAGTCAATCTATATCATAGTTGTTTATCAGACTCTTGCTTTCATCTAGATCTATTTGGGATAAAATGTTTATTTTTGTTATCCCTGTGTTTTAAGAACTTTGTATTGTATCTCAGAAACAGGTAGAATTCATTAAATGTTTGTTGAATGAAAATTGAATATGGCCATGTTTAGTAAATTATTTATGATTGTATGACTAGTTCAATCTTTATAATGAAAAAGAAACAAAATATTCCTCATATATACCGACTTTTCTTCTCTTGCTTCAAGGTTTAAAAATGAAGATTATTTTCTAAAATTCTGGCTGATTCTTTTGAGATTCAGTCCTTATCTAGGGCCTCTTCTATTTCTCCTCCATCCGTTTAAACATGCCTCTGAAGTCCATAGCATGAAAGGTAGTGTCAAGGATAATAAATACACTGTGCTGTGAATTCTCGGAAAGAGTTAGCCTTGATGAAGCTTCCCAGACTCAAGCAGTTCATCTTGGCTATCTGAGAGCTATTATCTAAGTCATGCTTGCCCTTGAAAAGGACCATCAGAGTTTAGTGGACTCAAAATGTGAGCAGTGCCAGTTCGTTTAGAAGAGATTCTCTTTTTCTGATGCCAAGACTTTTCTTTTTACATGTAGAATAACAAGGCCTTCATTTAGCTCGATTCTCCACAGGCAGGTTTTGCTCCCTTAATCTGGAAGCCTACCTTGGCTGTTTTAATTGCTTTTTTCCTATCATTCTTTCCTTTATTACTCTGATTCCTCTTGCTGGCCATTGTCTTGCATATTGATCACTTTTCTTTTATGTCTAAAAACAATATTAATAGCTTTAAGGGAGTAGTCACTTAAGTCTCTCCTGAAATCTAGTTTGAGAGAAATCACTCTGCAGAGTGTACTGCCATCATCATCTGACCAGTGTCATTACCTTCTTTGAAGTCTTTGGCTAAGGTCACTTAGTTCATTATGGCATCTGTCAATGCTGTGTTTATTATACCACTGTTTCTACTAATGGAAATTTTTGCCCATAATGACCTTCATTTCCATCTGATACTTCATATAGTTTCTGATCATAAAGTCTTATTCTTTAAGATGCTCTATTCCTCTTAATACCACTGAATTTTTTTCTTTGACATAATTTAAAACTATATTCATAACCTACTTTCCTCCTATACTTTCCTACTGGTGCAAGGTGTAATATTTGAGCAGTTGTCTTTTTCTTTGTATTCATGTTCCTGCAGATCATTTTTCTTCATTTGAAAGTATGTTATTTAAAACACTGTATTTATTAGAGCTACACTATCTGAGAAAGTAACCACGAGCCACCTAGTCCATTAATCACAGGAAATGTGACTAATTCAAATTTAAACAGGTCCTAGATTTTGATTATTTAGTATGAATATGTGAAATAGAACTACTGACTTTTTCTATTAATTACATGCAAAGTGATATTGTGTTTGATAAATATAGATTATATGTTTACATTAATGTTTCCTTCTCATTTTTATGCATTTTTATTTGGATATTTAAAAAAGTACATATGACTCACATTTATGGTTTACATTATATAACTTCTAGGCAATTCTAACTTACAAATTTCTTTTTTTTAAATCTAATACATTATTTATTCATCTTAGTAGCATTATTAGCTATATCAAAGTACAAATACTTCCAATGAATAAAATAGAAACAAAATAATCCCATTTAAAATTGTCAAAATATATAAACCAGCATTTCTCAAAAGTAAACAAAAATGTTCAAAACACAAAAATTGCTCATTGCTACAAATAAGAAAAATGTACATGAAAACCCTAACTACGTGCAGCTTAAGTGTGGATAGGGTGACTACTTCCATAAGGCAAAAGACAAAAACCATTGAGATGATGTAGAAAGATCCATATGTTTGGTTTGGGTATGCAAATTAATGGAGCCACGGCATAATAGGCCTATCCTCATATATTCTTGCTTCAAATCAAGGAAAAAGCATCAAATAGGAAGAAATGTGAATTCTGCATGTGGAGTGAGGACACCTATACCAAGACTACATAATTCAGAGTCAATGACATTCTGGATATGATTAGGAAAGAAAAAAATCCTATTCTCAAATTCACAAAGGATCATTTATGTAGTTTTGGAATATAACTTCCACATTTATCTGCGCATTTCCTTAATCATAAATTTTTGATCATTGAACTTGGTGAGAAAAAGCATACAAATATATGTTTCTACCTAACATATCTAATATTATCCTATAATAAATAGCATTACTTCTGAATAACTTTTCGTTTATTCCCTAGTAGGGCTCAACTTCAGTGACTTCTCAGAATGTATTTAACAAATGTGCATTGAGCACCTGGGAATCCATCAACATGAGTGTTCAGGAAGCGTTAACAACAAATTACAGCACATACACTTTGATTTAAAACTCAAATGGCTAGTCTGCTTTGAAAAGTTGGGCTATGAAATATACATAGAAAATACATAGAAATGAATATGGTGGAAGTTTTAGTGATAGGAGCAAAAAGTTTTGGTAGGTTTGCATCATTGAAGATGTTAAGAATACCTCTTTGGAAAGAGTATTCAGGTAGAAAGCATCAAGGATAGAGCCTTGAACAATGCTGGATGCTGACTAGTAATCTAAAAACTGATCACTGTGGCCAAAGCCAAATAGCCAGAGAATAGGACATTAGGTAAGTATTTAAGCTAAATATTGAAGGATTTTACTCCAAGCGGTAACATAAACAGGGATAATTTTAACAGCATTTTGAATGCAGCATAGAGAAAGAGAAATGAGATCACAATTAAGTATAACTACCTGAGTCAGTCGCTGTAATGCAGATGAGAGGTGACACTGACTCGCTGGCAGCAGCAAGCCAAAAACTGTCTCCACTCAGATGCACACAGAAATAATGGTAGTTAGAATACTCCTTCCCACATCCCTTCCAAATGTGTCTACATCCTGCATTCACTTTAAATTGCCCTCATTTTAGATAAAAGATTAGCCTACCACCTATCTAAGTTTAGACCCTTGGCTCTTTTTCTGGATTTGGTCCACTATTTTTATCACTTTTTCCTTTTTAATGTATCTTTTCTTTCTGCTATCTCTATTTTGTGTTTCTTGATTAGTTCAATAACTGTATCCTTAAGAATATGAAGTCTTCCTCAAATATCATTTTTTCATGTGTCATTTTTACCTAAAACTATTTCTTTGTCTCAGAGTTTTGCTTCCTGATCATGTACTCTACAATTCCTATGTCCTGTTTCCCCCTATTAATTCCTCTAGTCACAGTAATATGGCTGTCACAGCAGTGTCACTACAGAACACTCTTACTGACCTTAGGATATCTAGCTTATTAGATAATTTTGAGCTTTTACTTTTTTATATCATGGTGTAATTTTATATTATTGATGATTTCTTTTGGAATTTGGACTTTCCTCTATTCCCATGTGTATCTCTGCTAGTCTGCAAGCTATTGGAAATGAACACACATGTTCTGTATAATTCTACTTAGGGGCTGGACAAATAGCTCAGCATATTAACAAGCCTGCATGCAGGTGCAGGGGCAGGGGGTTCAATCCCTGGGTCTGCCTTGCTTTCCTCACCTCCCCAGAGAGATGGCAATTGAGAGTAGGCAATTGAGATGGCAATTGAGACGAGGCATGGTGGCACATGCTTGTAATCCGAGCACTTGGAGGGCTGTAATTAGGAGAATCACTATAAGTCCAATCTAGTAGTGAGACTCTGAATACCCTGTAGATCCTTCCCTAAAATACAGAAAAAATTCCAGTTAGTTAAATATTCCACATTGATTCAATTTATATTTATTTATAAATAGGTACCTACATACCTATATTCAAACTCAGTTTAATTACAAAGATCTCTTTCCATCTCTTCTTCTGTTTTCATCATTGAAAATATCCAGCCACCTGAAAAAGAAGGTGATGCCACAGTCCTCAAAGGAAGTAGAACTGCTTATCATTACTTCTGCATAGTTTCATAAGCCAAGCTGTGCTTGCTCTCAAGTAAAGAGGCTATAGCTATATTTTTAAAATAAAAATAAATTAGCTTTTATTTCCTGACTTTTATATATTGGATAAAACCATTTATGCCAGAAGCCATAAGGCAAATCGTTAAAAATATAAGAAAGGGACACATCACTTGAGAAATGCTGAGTCACAGAGTGAAGTTAGTTGAGTTGGTTGCTTGAGTCACTGAGCACTGAACGAGTCTCATTCTTCTGGTCAGTTAGAGTGCTAATTTTAGTTTTCACCTAAACTAGAAAGTCTCTCTCTCCTGCCTTTGATCTCACTATCATCCCACTGAAAGTTCTTACACTGAAGTGATAGCCATAACTACAGTGCTCAGGGTAACCTCACATCCTCTAAGCATAGGAAGGGAGGGTGAGGTCTAGCGGGCCTGAAGTGGAGCAGTCCGTGTGAACACACAAGTGGAGGACCAGGAGACGCCCATGCCGTAAAGGGGGTCCTGACCTAGTAGAGCTCCACCAAAGGCAGAGTGTGTGAGAGCAGCTATGCCTGCATGGCCCTTATGTTTCCGCTTATTTATGGGGCAATTTTAATCTGTATTTCTACGTGGTAAAAAGTCTATGGGCAGACAGTCTATAAAGAGGGCTTTTTGAAAGAATAGACTAAAATCAATATTGAAAAGAAGAAACGTTTTGTTAGAAGAGAGTAATATATATTTAGTATTTGAGTTGGATTCAATTGTTTTTATAATTTGATATAAAGAAAACATAAAATACCTGCTCAATATCAAGGGAAAATTTACCCAGAGAAGACAGACTATAAAAAAAGAAAGGAACAAACAATGTTGCAATTATCACTGGCTGAGTGTGAAGGCATATCACAAAATATTTTTAAATGTTTTTGTACCACAGAGAATGATTTTCTACTTAATAAGACAGAAATCTAGGATTTACTTTGAATTACTGTAATTTAACTTTTTGTGTGATATTTCCTGAGGATCACCGATTACTTAAAACCTGTTTATTTTGTGTCTGGAGAGAAGTTATAAACAACAAAGTGAATATTTTGATTTCTGTAAAACTCTAGAAATTCTATTCATTGTTTCTTTTAAAATAATTATGCTATTACATAATATGACTAAACAGTTGGAAGAAAGGATAGCAGTAGGCCAAGAAAATTGCATTTTTGAGTCTACAAGCCTAAGGGTTTTAATCGATTTTTTTCTAGATTTCAAATCTAAAGTGTAAATTTGAACTATTTTGATTGAAATGCATACCGAGGGTTTATTTTTGTTTGTGTTTTTTTAAAATGCAACCAAAACTTAACATTACAAGTGTCTAGTGAAATCTTAATTTATTACGTCTTTTGAAAAATTGAACAGACAATCTGACCATATCTTCCACTCTTCAAACAGCTAGCTGGAGCTCAGCAGAGATGACAGCTTGGTTACTTTTCATCCTCCTGGATGTTCCATGTGGGTGGCCTTGCTGTCCTTTGATAACTCTTCAGTCACCATTCACTATTAGATTGAATTCTGGCTGTGAGTAATATCATTGCAGGAGATCCATCTCAAGAGAGTCTCTTTGATTTGCTACAAACACCAGAACTAAATGGAAGTAAAATAAAACAAAAGAACCAGAGCCCTACAATTGCCTTGAAATGTAAGACAGTGAACAAGTCTTACCCATAAGTCTTATAAATGAACCCTTCTGAGAAGAAAACCATTCTTCCACTTTGTGAAGGAAACTCAACAATGGAATGCACCATTAGCACTCTCCACTCTCTTCTCTATATGTTCACCAGAGAAACAAGATTAGCCAATAGAATGAATCCATGTTCATGTCCTCCAGTTACGACAACTTGTCTTCTTTTTGTGTCTTCTTTTTTTTTGTTTGTTTTTTTCTTTCAGTGTCAGGAGAGCTGGACCTTAAAACAGAAATGGAGAACAACCACCAATATAAATCACTAAGAGTATTTGATATAACCTGTATTTTGGAAGAGAAGAAGACGTTTAAAGTACTAATTACATGTAGGTTTAAATTCAACATGATTATGTTTTTTAAATGCAAAAAAAGAGCATGATGATAGTACTTCTATCTAAAAAGTAATTTACTAAGAATGGCTTTAAGACAAGTAGCTTTATACAGTTCTAAAGGGAAAACTAGTAACTGGGATAATATAGAGCTATTTCCTGTTGAGCAGTATTAAGTTTTTGTCTCTGATGTGACTATTGATTCATATTTTGTTAGAAAAATATTTGTAATAATCTTTCTATTTTCCCTATCAAAGCATTAGATAGATATATTGTTGACAGTAGTAAAACTTCCCATATTATGTTTAAGTAAATACCTTTCTGATATGTCTAAAAACTATATACTAGAGATAATGTCAGTCTAGTAATTAAGAGTTGAAGCCAGGTATGCAAGTGTACACTCAGGAGGCTGAGGCAGGAGGATCATTATGAATTTATAGTGATATTGTGTGCGAAAAAAGAACAAAATAAAACAAATTTTGAACACTGATTGCCTTTAAAACATATCTATGAAGAAGCACATTGTCCTTGGCACATGCCTGTAATCTCAGTACTTAGTAGGCTGTAAACAGGAGGATCACTAGGAGTCCGATCTACACAGTAAGACCATGTAGATTCTGTAGACCCTGAACTAAGATAAAAAATAAATATTTAAGTGAAGATTTATGTCTAATATTCAATAAATGTTCAAAAGTAACCTATTGTTGAAAAATTATTTGAAACAAAAACTAAATATATTTATTTTTCTTTTTTCTGTATTTTAGGGATGGGTCTACAGGTATTCAGGGTCTCACTATTAGATCAGACTCATAGTGATTCTCCTGTTTACTGTCTTCAAAGTGCTGGGATTACAGGCATGCATCACCATGCCCAGTCTCAATTGCCTTCTCAGAGTGCCCCTACAGTAGACTTGAGATCAAGCTCCTGGCCCCTGCATCTGCTTGCAGGCATTTGAATCCACTGAGCTATTTGACTGGGCCTATAAATATATTTTAAAGAGATAATAAAAATAATTTCTTACTCCTGATATGATATCATCATAATTATTATCATAAATACAATGTTTTGCTCTCATTCTATGTTTCTTATAAAATTTTATAACTGTTATATGCTAAGATTTTATAAGAATATGTCTTCTAATTAAAAACTTAACCAATATGTGTATAACATTATGTACCCTCTGTTTAAAATATTCTGATATAGAAAAGGATGAATAAATGATTAAAACCTACTGGTTCTACTTCAAGATTACTATAACTGATTTTCTGGGTGTTCAACAACTGAGGCTTGGAGATCAAAATTTACACTGATAAAAGGGCTAAAAGAAAAAAAAAACAATATTTTGTCCCTAGACATCCCAGATCATGAAAGAATTCATAGGAAAATCGGACACATTTATGAGCAGAATATACTTATTGAGGGAAAGAGGGACAGGAGAGGGGCTGAGTGGGTAGTTCCCAGGAATAGGACGCTTTTAAAAGAGCCCTGAAACTATAATGAGTCATAAAATCTGTTGAATCAGGAGATTGTTAGGCTGTAGGGCAAGGAATCAACCAAAGTACATTCTACAAAATGGTTTGACATTAAGAGGGTAAATGTTCAGTATGTTTTCAAGAGAAGTCATATGATTAATCAAGGCAGATAACCCATATGATCAATCAAATCTAATGTGACTGGTAAGGAAAAGAATACAGGGAATCTAAAAGCCTTCTTATGAGACACCAAAGTAACTCCTGAGTTAAATACATCTATAGGCAGATTAACTTTAATCTACATACACCTACAGGGTAATTAATGGAAACAGAGCTTAACTGTATATAAAAGAGTTGGCATTATCTGTTAAATGTCTCTAGCCATAACTACAAAATCTTAAATTGCAGACAAAATAAAACATCATCTAACCACCCACTCTCACTAGCTTTTCTACACTGTTTTTGAAAAAATAATTTTATTGAGAAACAAACAGCAATGACAGTTTCAAAACATATTAGAAGAACAGTTTCAATAATCAATACATTGCATAGTGTTGTGTTAATGGTTATTCATTGTACAAGATGCAGACATGAAATCCTATCCACAAACATTATTAGAACAAATCTTTCTATTCATTGAATTCCAAGAATGTAGCTCTATATCTACCCTATTCTGAACATACAGATACAAAGTGGTCTTTCATTTGTGCACATTTTTGTTTAGTTTTGTCAGAGAATGGTATTCCATTGTCATTTAAATATTTTACATGCATGAATTCAGCAAAATATTCCCATATAATCCAGTAGTCCATAATAGTAGTGGGTTTTCCTTAAGACTGACAATGTCAGAAGTTGACTTCAGTGTTTTACAGCTCAGCATATTAATATAGCTTTACTTTTTATACTTCGATTTTCTACTTTTCTGCTGGATGGTTAAGACCAAGATAAACCAAGACCTGTATTGCAAGAAATGTAACTTTTGTATCTGATAAGGTCAGTCAAATCCCCTCAGGATTTATCCTGAAACCCTGTAGCACAGTTTGCAGATCCTTTGTTATTGTCAGCCATGTGGATGAATCATGGCCATTGCTTGATGAGTTTGCTCTCTATGGAAGGCTGAGAGAAGGTTTCTCTCCATATGACTCTCCTTAGGCACACTGTACATCATTGATCATATTCCTCTGTGGCCCCATAATCTCCTTGATCAGAAAATTTGAGATACAACTAAGTTATATGATGTTACAGTACAGGTTCTCCTATGGCCTATGGTCTGAGGTTTCACTGACCTTGAAAGGCTAGGGCCAAAATGTTGGCTGTCCTTGCAGCCCTTCTTTTTCTCTAAATTTTGGTCTGAAAAATTAGGTTGCTAATCCTCCAGAAGTAAAGCTTATGTACCATACAACTTTAAGTCGCTACAGAATATGAAGAAAAATTTTTAAAAATAAAAAAATATTTTTAAAAAATAGGAATGAACAATTATATAATTTTACACAGAACTTTAGAAATCTAACCATATAAAGCACTGCAGCAAGACAGTCCTGTGATATTTTTTTTGCCTCTTGTTTTCATTTATTGCATGTTTTTGAACACTCATTTCCTTGTGAGACAATATAGCAGTAACTGGTATGTCATGACAAGCAGTACGTATTTAGAAGACCGGAACGACAGGTATTCCAAGCATGAACCTACTGTTAGACATTGCTATCTTCAATGGCACAAGTAGCATCATATATAGTTAGTCGTAGTGAGAATCCTACAAATTAAATGTTAGTTTCAAAAACATGCTGAAGATTCTCAGGATCATTGCCTTACCCATCTTGCGCATAGAAATGTGTGGCTTTTGCCCTGTGATGTTTCTTAGCTTTTCTTTTTGCCCCTTCTTCATTGCCTAATCTTCAAGTTCTCTCTTTCCTTTGAATTGTGTTACAACTTTCTGTTTTTATTTGCTCTTTTGAGTTCTTAAACTAGGGTGACTATATGATGTTCACAAATGAGGGTCAGATTTTGTTTTACTT
Organism: Ctenomys sociabilis; assembly: GCA_004027165.1. Taxonomy (NCBI): domain Eukaryota; kingdom Metazoa; phylum Chordata; class Mammalia; order Rodentia; family Ctenomyidae; genus Ctenomys; species Ctenomys sociabilis. Next base: position 66,491 of record PVKA01002987.1, on the reverse strand, counting down.
ATGAGTATATATGCAAGTGGTATCCATTTAAATATGAAGGCTTTGAGTTTATCATTCTTTATAGCCGAGTAATACTTCATTGTATAAAAATACCACATCTTTTTCATCCATTCCTCAGGTGATGGGCATCTTGTCTGTTTCCAAGATTTGGGTATCACAAATTGTGTGGTTATAAAACATAGGTACACATATGTCACTATGGTATGACATTTTCAGTTCTTGTGGGAAAATTCCAGTATGGGGATAGCTGGTTTGAATAGGATTTCCAATCCTAGATTTTTAAGAAGTCTCCACACTGATTTCCATAATGGTTGTACCAGAAAGCTTTCAACCTTATTGTTTTTTGTTGGTTTGTTTTGTATTGTATTTTAGGGAAGGGTCACTAGATTGGATTTGTAGTGATCCACCTGTTTACTGCCTCCCAAGAGCTGGGATTACAGTCATGTGCCACAGGCCCAGTCTTACTTGCTGTCTCAGCATACGCCAGGGGAGGGGCTGGCACGGCACGCCTGGGATTGAACCTTGCATTTTACTTTAGTGTATGGCCATTATGTGATTTTTAAAAACTATTTAAACATTTTTGAAAAGAATAAAGCATAATGAAACATTAGAAATTATGCAGAGGGCTGGGGTATAGCTCAATGCATACCAATCCAAATGCCCATGTCTGCCTGACAAGTGAAAGGTCCTGAAGCTGATCCCCAGTATCACAAGAAAGAAAGAAAGAAAGAAAGAGAGAGAGAGAGAGAGAGAGAGAGAGAGAGAGAGAGAGAGAGAGAGAAAGAAAGAAAGAGAAAGAAAGAAAGAAAGAAAGAAAGAAAGAAAGAAAGAAAGAAAGAAAGAAAGAAAGAAAGAAAGAAAGAAAAGATATGGAAATGACACAGTATTTCACTACACAAGATTATAGGAATTCAACAAGGATTGTTACACGGCATATTGTTATATTAAACCTAGGTGTTCATATTACCAGATATAAGCAAGCAAAATGGGTCAAAACTTAAAATAATAATAATTAACCATTAATTATTCCTTTCAATAAGCCAATAGAAATTAGCAACACAATTAACTTATCTTTTCATAGATATGTCTAATATTCCATAACTGTATAAAAGTAACCTATTACTGATACATTATTTGACACTAAAATAAAAATAAATGTTTTAAAGAGGCAATAAAATAATTTCTTACTCCTGATATAATATCATTATCTATATCTATATGTAGATTTCTACTCCTTCTTTCTTTTCTCCTTTCCTTTGTCTCTTTTGTTCCTTCCCTTTAAGCAGTTTCTTTCCCTTTAACAATATCTATTGTACCTTTCAAATTTTGTTTACTTTTTTAGGTTCTTACACTAAGAATACTGTTGTAACTCAAAATCAGATGACAACGAGGCAAGTCCAAAAGAAAAGAAGCGCTTTATTTTAGGTGGTACCCACCGGGTAGCCTCTCCATGAGAAAAGGAGGAGGAGCCCCCCGAGGGCTGGGCAGCAGGGCTTTTATGCCCTAAAACCGCAGGCTGGGAGGGGTAAGCAAGCATTGTCACAGAAGCTAAGATGGCCATTAGGAGGTAGGGGACAATTTTGATTGGGGGAGACATACATTATGTCCAAATTTGGGTCAGGACATGTACATTTGGGGGGTCGGCAAGCATGGTTACAGAAGCTAAAAGCGGTGAAGGGGGCATGGGGCACAAGCCCATTGGTTGGAAGCCGAGGTAACATGCAGGGGGCGGCCCAAGGGCCATTGTAATCTTATCTATGCTGTCAGGTGTGGATATGGGAAGGGGCTTTCTGTATTGAAGGCACGGATGTGGGAAGGGTGGGTGGTGGGAACCACGGATGTGGGAAGGGGCTTCTATGCCGTAAAGCACGGATATGGGAAGGGTGGGTGGTGGGAACCAAGGGTTTGGTCAGCAAAAACAGGAAATGTTTGTACAGAAGGGACAGAGAAGAGAACAATCAGGGGGTCTTAGACCGGGGGCTGGTGGTAGGGGTCAAACGTGGGTCAGTTTAAGGTGGCCTGGGTATTACAAATACAACATATTTTATTTAGTGGAACCAAAGATTGAACTCATATCCTTGCACATGCCAGGGAAGCACTTATTCCACTGAGCCATCTCCCAGCTCCTACAACATAATACTTATACCTGCTGGTCTAAGAATTTTTGACTTCTGAATATATTATCTGATTGCATGCATTTTCCTATAAAAGCCTTGGGTTTATTTTTTAATAGCTGCATAATAATACATTGTATCAAAATAGTACATTTTTTATTCATTCCTCAATACATGGGCATTTGGATTATTCCAATATTGAGCTATGAAAACCTGGGCTGAAATAAGCATGGGTGCATGTATAACATGTGTAATGGTGTTTTCAGGTCTTCTGGAAAATTATCCAAAGGGGAATATCTGGGTTAAGTGGGACCTCTACTGCTAGTTTCTGAGGTATTTCCACTCTGATTTCCACAGTGGTTTTACCACTCTGCATTCCCACCAACAGTGTAAAAGAGTACCTTTTTCTTTTCCTTCATTTCTAATTAGTTAATTAATTTTTACAGGAGCTTGCCAACAATTTGGACTCAGAGTGATCTTCCTGTTGCTGCCTCTCCAGCACTGAGATTGTAGGTGTGTAATACCTACACTCAGTTCGAAACCCCATACAGTATACCAGAGATTGAACCTGGGTCCTTGTACTTCCCAGGAAGGTGCTGTTTCCCAGTCCAAAGAGTTCCCTTTTCCCATAGTAACTGCAGCATTTTGTTTTGGTAAATTTTTGAAGGTAGCCATTGGTCTCAAATGACCAATGATTGCTGAACATGCAAGAAACTTTTTTTTTTTTTTTTTGCCATTTGTTTTTCTTCATCTGAGAAACATGTATTCATCTCAGATACCTATGTTTGGATTGGATGTTTCAATTTTGGGGGCCTGAAAATTTCAATTCTTGGTCTCAGAGACAGTTGACTAAATTTTTTTCCCAATTCATGAGTTGTCTTTTTACTCTTTTGGTGCCGTTTTTTGATGTGCCCAAACTTTCAATAACATGAGATCACAGTATTTAATTCTGTGAAGTACTTACAATTCTTGAATGACCAGTGATGTTGAAAACTTTTTTGTATTTTTATTTGCCATTTGTATTTCTTCATCTGAGAATCATGTATTCATTTCAGGTGCCCATTTGTGGATTGGATCTCTGAATTTTGAGGGCCTGATTTTTTAAAAATTCATTATATGTCCTAAACATTAAGTCCTTTGTCTGAGTAATTGCTATTTAAGACTTTTTCCTAACTTTCTGAGTATTCTTTTTTAGTCTTGGTGATTTTTGTTGTTCTTGTATTTTAGGACAGGGTCACAAGGCATACAGGGTCTCACTGGACAGATCGGACTCATAGTGATCCTCCTGTGTACAGCCTGCCAAGTGCAACCACACCCAGTCTTGGTGATTTGCTTTGGCATGCAGGAACTTGTCAGTCAGATGAGGTCCCAATCATTGATTCTTTGAAGCATTTCCGGGGCAGTGTGCTGTTTGCTCATGAATTCTTCGCCTGACCCTATGTCTTCTACCTACTTTAACCTTTAGCACAATTAGGATTCTGTTTTAATATTCAGACATTTGATGCATTTTGAATTTAATTTAGTGTGTGGTGATAGACATGGATTTAATTTTACTCTTTGACACGTGGAACGCCATGTTTTGTCAGCACCACTTATTATAAAAAGGCATCTGTCTCCCAGCGAACATGTTTTGCAAAGATAAGGTGGGTTAGTGTGTTTGTAGTTGAGTCTGCATCATCTGATCTACTCCATTGACTCTCTGGTCTGATTTTCTTTTTCTTTGGTGCTACTATGCTGAATATATATATATATATATATATATATATATATATATATATATATATATATATTTAGGGAAGGGTCTACAGGGTGTTCTCATTACTAGATTGGACTCCTAGTGATCTGCCTGTTTACAGCCTCCCAAGAGCTGTGATTACAGGCACGTGTCACCATGCCCAGTCTTACTCACCATCTCAGTGCGCTCTTGGCTTGGGGTGGCAAGGCAGGCCTGAAATATTGAAACCCAGCTTGCAGGCTCTTTAATCCACTGAACTATTTGGCTGGCCCTTGTAGTACAGTTTCAGTTCAGTAATTAAGATGTCTCCCGTCTTGTCTCTGTTGCCCAGCATTGCTTTTGCTGTTATAGGTCTCTTCACATACCAGATAAATTTTAGGAATATTTTCTCTAGATGTGTGAGCTATGCTAATGGTATTTTGATCAGGATTTTATTAAATATGTATAACAGTATTGGCTATACAAGTATTTTTACCAGATTGGTTCATTCTATACATGAGTCAGAATATCTTTCCATTTTCTCTTATTCGCATCAATCTATTCAGAGTAGTGTAATTTTTACTGTATAGATCTTTACTTCCTTGGTTAGTATGATTCCTACATATTTAATTTTTTGGAGGGGAGCTATTATGAAAGAGGTGTTTTCTCTAATTTTTCAGTGTGTTTCTTATTTGTGTAGAGAAATGCTATTGTTTTGCTATCAATTTTTTATTGTTAATTTTGTACCTAGCTATGCTACTGAATTTAATTATTAAATTTAGAAGCCTTTTGGGAAGTTTGTTGGCTTTTCTATATAGAACAACATGTCATTTGCAAGTAATAATATTTTCACTTCTTTGTTTCCTTTGCTTATATATTTTATTTCTCACTCTTGACTAATTGCTATAGACAATTTTTCCAATAATATATTGATCAGGAGTGGTGACAGTGGACATGTTTTTCTTGCTCCTTATTTTAAAGTGAAAGCTTTCACTTTTGGTCCATTTTAATATGATATTGGCTATTGGTTTGTAATAGATGGCTTTCATCAGCTTGAGGTAAAGATCATCTATACAAATTTTCTGTAGGTATTTTTTCATAAATGAGTGTTGCACTTTAGCAAAAGCTTTTTCTGCACATATTGAGATAATGATATGACTTTTGTTTTTATCCTGATTTAAATAAACTCTTGAATGTTCATATATATGTATATATAATATATATATATAATATATATAGTTGTGTATATTTTATTTCTCATCATAATTTTTTTCAATCAAAATAATACTTTTCCTTTCATTCATGTCATTTTTTACCATTTCCCATTAACTTAAATTTGTAGTACTGTTTCAAATTTTATAGTTGCTTAGAGAGATCTGCCTGCATGCTAGAATAAAATAAATATACAGAAACAATTAATCTACTCTAAACTTTTCCCAGAAATTTTCACGTTTGGCTTTCATTGTATAAAATTCTGTTCATCTATTAATATATAGTTTAATAAAAATTTTAAGAAATGAACAATATTTCAAAGCTCTTCATAGAAGTTTGTTAAATTTGCCTGCATAATTACAGACTTTAAAAATATGTTTGTTTTTTTCCCCTGGACATTAACATTTAAGTGTCCATCAAAACAGTCAAACCATATTTTAATTTTAAACAGACTTATCACAGAGCTTATGAAGTGTGGGTGTCACATACTCTCAATTTCAGTGCCCTCAGAGATAAACTCACACTGTCATCACATGGTCGTATACATGTATATAATTTTTGAAAGTATTCATTTTATTCAAAATTCCCTAAGACCCTGGTGAATTCCATTATAGTCTCTTTTGGCCAGTTTACTCTCATTTGAGATTGAGTGATACCCACCAACCCCTACCAAGAAGGAGATTTCTGTAGGAAATGTACAGTGTGGAAACATTACTTTTATAAATTTTGACAAAATTGTCCAGAAATTTCAAACTCGGGTTGATAATGCATAAGAATAACAAGTTAATTTAATAAGGATCTGAATAAAAATAAAGGAAAATTAATAGAGCCAAAGCAAAAGATACAGTGGATTGGAATAAGTCTGACATTTAGATGTTCATTGCAATAAAGAAAAAAAAGACTTAAAATTATACCAAAGCAGAAACACACAAAAAGTAATAAAATTTTGATGCAAATAATTGCCAGGATTGTGCATTGTTTCATAATCCAACTAAAGAAGCAGAATGAACCCTATAAATCAGTTGAGAAAACACCTAAGTTTCTTATTCAAATAGCATGAAATAATAAAATAAACAAGGATACTATTACTTGGTAGGGCTTGGGCCAGAATAGCAGTAATGAAATGGCTAAATCAACCCCAGGGCAATCTAACTTGAAGGACTGCAAAGAAAACTTGAAGCGCTTCTAACTCTACACATTGAAATGTAGTAATTACAAATTCCTCAACTTTCTCAACTTTTTCAAGTACTCTTGAACTTTCAAATAATATGAACTATTAGAGAGTGTGAAAAAATAATGAAAACTGTTGGATATTTTTAGAGAAAGTAATAAATTTCCATGTTTTTTCTACAATAAAAAATGTTGTTACATGAGGACTTAAAAGAATATTAAGACCAATATTTAAGGGAAAAGTGTTACAGAAAGTGACAGAAATTAAGTAGTGAAAATTTACTTTTGATATACTTTCTTTTTTCAATGTATTTAGTACAGGGTTTCACTGCATAGATTGGACTCATAGCGATCTTCCTGTTTTCAGTCTCCCAAGTGCTAATATTACAGGTGCACACTACTAGGCCCAGTCTCAATCTCCTTCTCAGTGCTCCTGGGGGGCTGGGCCTGCATGGCATGATGGGAATCGAACCCCAGCCACTGCTCTGCCAAAGCAGATGTTTTAGTCCATTGAACTATCTGGCCAGCCTTTTTTATTTTAATGTTGATATAGTTTCTCATGTTTGTGATATTTGCTAGTGTTCATATTTAATTTGGTATAGGGGTTGATAATCTCAACACCTGATCCTTTTGTGATTGATTCTGTTTTTCTAATTTTTTTTTTTTTTTCATTCACCCTGCCCCTGCATTGCTATAAACTTTAATGGTCACAAAAATAAATTTGCAGTTCTGGGGAGATGGCTCCATGCTTGCTTTGCAAACACAAGGGTCTGAGTTCAATCCCTGGTTCTGCCAAAAAAAACACCTAAATTTGCATTTGATTTTGCCCATTTTGCAAACTAAACTGGTAGTATTAATGACAAGAATACACTGAGAATAGTAAAATGTGAAAACTGATATTTTTGCTTTAAAATGTTTGAGATATTTGTTAACCAAATATTTTGCAAGGAAAATTGAATCCAGACAAAATTATTTACAAATTGGGATTTTTTTTTCTTTTTTCTTTTTTTTTTTTTGTATTTTAGGGAAGGGTGTACAGGGTGCTTATGGTCTCACTACTAGAAGGGACTCATAGTGATCCACCTGTTTACAGTCTCCTAAGAGCTGGCATTACAGGCATGTGCCACCATGCCCAATCTTATTTGGCTTCTCAGCATGTCCTGGAGATGGTGCTGGCATGGCAGCCTTAGGGATCAAAGTGCCTGATTTCAGGCACTTTAATCTGCTAAATTATTTGGTCAGCTCTACTAATTGTTACTTATTAAAATTCAGAACAACATTTTAACTTGAAAAATACTTTTTATATGAGCAGTGTTTTTTTTTTAGTTTAATTTATGAAAATACACAGCAAATGCAAACTCTGTATGGAATACACTTGAGCATTTATAAGCACAGTGGAGAAAGATATCTCTCATCTCCTTTTCATAGGGCTTGGAAAGAAATTAAAAACAAGAAATGCAATTAATAACCCTCACAATGAAGAAAATAGGTAGGATCATATGCTAAAGCCTAATGGAGAAAAATGTTATATTAGATAAGCGGGCAAGACAATCTCCTGAAGAATATGCGGTGTGTCATAAGTGATGAATAAGAAGGATGCAGAAAAAACATCCCCCAAAACCAAACAAATGCAACACAGCTCAGAAAAAGCCTCTTCTCAAGAAAAAGCAAGTACTGAGTCCACAGTAACAACCTCTCTAAGCTTTAAGTTTTATGCTTGCTTCTGGATATTTGCTCAGGTTTCCATTTGCTGGGCCAATGTCTAATGTACATAATTTAACAGAAACGACTATTTGTTTCGTGGTCTCATGGCTTTCAGACCATAACTGGCTGGTCTTATTCCTGTGGGACTGAGGTGAAGCAGAGCATCATGGTGTAAGTGGTTTGCTGGAACAGATGTGCTGCCTTTGTGGTGTCTGGAAAGCAAGTGAAGGAAGAATACCAAAGAAGAGGGGTCCAGGGCAAGGCACAGTGCCCAAACCCACATTCACTCACTTTGTTCCTCAGCCTAGACACAAACTGCAGATAGCCCAGCCAGCACACACGAAGAGGTCAGCCAACTGAGGAGGTTAGCCCTCTTGTGGTTCTGTCATCTCTACAGCATCTCTATCCATTCAAGTTAGTAATCAAAAATAACTGGCATAATATTCCTACTACTTCCTACCAACTATTTAAATAAATACATTTTCATATTCCCTCTATTCAATATGATATTATTCATCAAGGGAGTTCAAAAGGGTTGAGGAAAACCTAGTACCCTGATGAGCGCCTACCACTGATTCATTAATCCCTCAAATAACAAATACCATTAGAATCTTGTGAAAACATTGCAACTCAATATTTGTTTCAAATTAATTGTGAAGAAAGAAGATGTGATGAGACCTGACAACTAATTGCTTTGCTAGCAAAGGGAGAATCCTTGTTAGAAATCTGACAAGAGAAATCACAACTTTATTGCCTTTTGAAGAAGTTTTATTCATGGCAGCCTGCTGACATAGTTCTTGGAACATCAATGGAGCAATTCATCACCTTCATGTTTGATAATATATCCTAAAAATGATTTCATTTAAGGACAGACAAATAAAGAATGCCACTTACAAGGAAGTAATGGATTAAAAAAAAAACAAAGAAATTTTAAAAAGAAAAGCACCCTATGAGAATAATATTCACTGCAAAGGCTATTAATATGCACTAGTATTGGTTATGAAGAACAGGAAAACATCTCACAAGTCAACCTAAGTTAAAATACATTGAATAGTCATTCAGATCTGGGCCTCAGTTTTGCCTTAATGTTGCTGTTGTTCAGGGCATCAGGGAATTGAATGATGTCCAGCCTGGAGTTGGAACTTTGCTTAGTTCAGTCGAAAGTTCACTCTCGCACAGACACACCCTAGAAATGTTTGGATCATTATCTGCGCACCTCAGAGTTCACATAAGTTGACATATAACATTAACTGTCACAAGTATTTTTTTTTCTGTACACACATTTCTAGTTTATTATAGCAAAGGTGAAAATGCCACCTTCTCCACAACAGCAACCAGTAAAATTGATCCCCAAAATAACTCGGTACAAAACAGATCTGTTTCAGAATTAAAAAGCAAAAAACTAAAAAGGAAAGAAAAAAAAGAAAAAAACTTTGCATGAGTTTTTGAATCCTATCTTCATTTTATTTATTTATTTTTGGCAGAACCGGGGATTGAACTCAAGTCCTTGGGCTTGCCAGGGAAGTGCTTATTCCACTTAGCCGTCTCCCAGGCCCTAAATCCTATCTTAAAACATAAAGAAACAGATTGATCATTGGCCACACAGCCCAGTCCCTTTCCCTCCTCCCAGAGAACGAATGAAGCCCGGGCTCCTCTCCACACAGATCGGCGGTTTAGCTGGTGTCCATCCTTGCATTACAGGTGTTCAAGCTGTGCATCCAGCTCCCCTGCAGAAAGCTGCTGCTTTGAGTCCCCGCCAGTGCCTCTCCCTCTTCTTTGGCTGCCTCCATGGGTTCCTCTCCAGGTCCGCCACCATCACAAAACCTCCGGAGCCACGGTTTCCGGTCATCCCGCCTCTGTTTATGCTTTGTGCAGGTCTTCGTTGTGTTTCAGTCTGTGATGTGACAAGCTGAATGCTCACTGGGCAGCCATCCAGGGGGACCCCACTGTACTGTTTCATCGCCATCGGGGAGTTGGCCTTTAGTAAAGTGCACATGTGCTATTCCTAAACTTCAGCCAGAGGGATCATAGTACACAGCCACCTTTTTCAGTATTCCAGATTCAGCGAAGAGTTCCTGAATATCTGCATCTGATACTGCTAAGTCCAGGTTTAACACCAACAACTTTCTATTGGTCTCCATGTGGGCACCACCATCATATAGCTCGGTAAAATATACGCTTACCTGGCAAGTGCAAGGGCCTGAGTTCAATTTCCGGTTTCACTGGGGAAAAATCAAAACAATGTCCAAAAGGTTATGCTGCAACTCGTCCAGATGTTGTTTCAGTCTGCTGTAGGGCTCCAGCTTTTTCGCCCCAGTGATGGCTAGCACCTCGGTTCAAACCTGATCTCACTACTGTAAGTCTGCAGCGGCCACAGCCCCACTGCCTTGCTGGCTCCTGTTCAGCTTAATGATGTCATCCAAAGACATATCTAGAAAAAAAATTTAAAAATTAAAAAAATAGGAATAAACAATTACATATTTTTACACAAAAATTTAGAAATCTAACCATATACAGCATTGTAGCAGGATAGTCCTACGACATTTATTTTCTTCTCTCTTATTTTCATTTATTACCCCCCTCTTTTTTTTTTAAACAAACATTTACTTGAGAGACAGTATGACAGTAATTGCTATGACATGTAGGGACTTAAAATTTAACGTTTCAATACTTGATGGAAAATAGCTGTTCCATGTTATGTTTAAGATGTTTGATATTCAGACAGATAGTGAGGTTAAGCTCAACAATCTATAATGTATGTTAATAATAAGTTTCTCTCTGGAGAGTTAAAAACCTAACTTTGCAGAACAAAACTTAGAGGAAAAGGAGGAATGCAAGGACAGCCTGAGTCTTCAAGTTAGTGAAGACTCAAGACATAGGAAAACCTGCACTGTGGTATATTGTAACTCAGTTGTGTCCCAAATTTTCTGATCAAGGAGATTATGGGGTCACAGAGGAAAGTGATTGATGATGCGGAGTGTGACTACGGAGAGTCAGGTGGGGAGAAAACATTCTCTCAGCCTTTCACTGAGAGCAAACTGTTCATGCAATGTCCATGACTCTCCCACATGGCTTACAATGACTAAGGATCTACAAACTGCAGTACAGGATTTCAGGATAAATGCTGAGGGGATTTGACTGACCTTATCAGATACAAAAGTTACATTATTTGTTATATAGGCTTGTTTTATCTTAGTCTTTAACCATCCACCAGAAATTATAAAAATGACGTATAAAAAGTAAAGCCATATTAATATGTTAAGCTGGAAAAGGCTCAAGTCAACAACATGTGACATTGCCAGTCTTATGGATAACGCACTTCTATTATGGACTACTGGACTATATTGGAATGTTTTGTTGAATTCATGCACGTACAATATTTAAATGACAATGGAATACCATTCTCTGACAAAACTAAACAAAAATGTGTACAAATGAAAGTCCATTTTTATCTGTATGTTAAAAATAGTTAAGATAGATATTCTTAACTTTGTCTTAATTCAATGAATAGATGTATTTGCACTAATAGTGTTTGTGGATAGGATATCATGTCTGTATCTTATACTATGAATAACCAGTAATAAGACAACAATATGCAAAGTATTGATTATTGAAATTGTCCTACTAATTGGTTTTGAAACTATCTCCTTGCTCTCAGTAAAATTATATATATATTAAAAAAAAAAAAAACCAAAGACATACCCATTTTATTGGCCATAGTGGGTACAGAATCGGGCCTGGGATCTGTCACAAGTATTAATTTTAATCTCTTTCATCAAGTTTTGGTTGTATTTATTTAAGTAACCTAAATGAACATGCTATGGTGTATTTTAAATGTAAAGCAATAGTAAAGTTTAATTCTCCCTTTAAAAACTATTTTCAGAGAACTAATTGACTGCAATTTACTACCATTTTCCAACTCTGCTTCTGGAGCAATTCCAGATGATGTAAAGTACCTAAATGTAATTCACACTGTATTCTGGGGACTCTCCAGGGTCTACCTTTCTTTCCTTCATGTATCTTGCATTATCCCCAGTACCACATGTCATGTCTACCACTGAGACCAGGGGTGGTGGCACATACTTGTAATCCCAGCATTGGGAAGACTGAGACAAGAGGATCACTGGGAGTCCAAACTGAAGAGCAAGATGCTATAAATGAATAAATAAATAATTTTTAAAAACGCACCCCAATAAAAATTTAAAGTCCAGTCATAAGCACTGCCTTGCATATAAGTTTATCTCTGTATGTCTTTCTAACTACATTTATTTGACTAGTTTCTACCCTGATCCTGTCTAACTTACTCTGCTGTGCAACTGTGCTTGAAAATGTGCATTAGAATGTGATGACAGGAAGCTCGTAGGCAGCCAAATGCTCTTATTAAATTCAGGATACTCCTGATTGTCAGTTCAGGCATTCATATTTCCTGGCAATCACACTACACTTTACTTGTTCATTCGGACTCACACATTCCTAGTAGACTACACCCTGGAATCCCCTCGCTCTTCACATCTTTAATGTCTGTTTTCCCTGGAAATGCCCAGGCTTTCCTTTTATTGAGAAAATGGCACAGAGTATGAACTCCATTAAGGTTCATAAAGCTTTGTCTTCTCACTTGCCTGTAACCCTGCTAAATACAATCAATATTTTGTTCCTATAAAAAAGACAAGTTCTCTTGTCTAATGAAGGCCACCATGCCCATCTGAACACTTGAATCTATACTTGAGTCTATTCTATTTTAATTACTCAATGGCTTGACACCAGCAACTTTCCTCCTTTCACAATTAAAGTCCCTCACTGTCTCTGGATCTCTCCCATTAGAATACATACTAAGTTGTATTACTACCATTTAAAAAATTTAACTTGCTTATTACCTTCAGTTACCACCTACTTCCTGTTATTCTTCACAGTAAAATGCCACAAAACTCTGTCTTCATTGGTTGTGTTCTTTTTTTGTTCTTTCTTGAAAATCTCCTGTTGGCTTTTCCCCAGCCTTAAAAGCACTCTCACTGTAGCCATGGATCTGCTCAAGTTTTATAAGTCTAATGTTTGTTGTGAAGCTTCTCTCCTTCCCCTTAGTCTTTCACACTAGTGACTCTTAAATCTTTTCATATTGTCTCAGGAGATGAGAGTTTCTTGGGTTTCATCCTGTTTCATTGGTCTACTTATTTTCTGTATCTTTTTTTCTCCTAATTTTTATTTTTTATTAGTATACATTTTCAGTACGTAATGAGCACCCACAATGGGAGGGCTCAGGACATGTACTGCAAATAACGCACTTTTAATCCTGTTTAAAATCCCCTTCTCTCGCCCTATTCCTCTCAATCTCTTGTACCCCTTTGCTTTTGGAAAAGATCTATCTCCTTTTTTTTTTTTTTTTTTTTTTCTGGTCTTTTTGAGACAGGGTCTTGCTATGCAGTTCAGGCTGGCCTTAAGCTCACTTTGTAGCTCAGGCTGGTCTTGAACTCACAACAATCCTCCTTCCTCAGCCTCCCGAGTGCTGGGATTACAGGCATGCGCCACCACGCCCAGCCATCTATCTCCTTATTTACTATCATCAATTTTTATTTTGCTCCTTAATTACATTTTGGGTGGCAATTATATTTAAGCTTGTGTTTCTGATTTATTTCATGTACTTGTATGGACTCAAGGGGTATCCATTTGCCTGCACTTGACTGATTTTTATTTTATTTTATTTTAGGACAGCGTGTATATGTTGTACAGGGTCTGTGTAGATCAGACTCATAGTGATCCTCCTGGTTACAACCTCCCCAGTTCTGGGATTACAGTAGTGTGCAACCATGTTCAGTCTCAATTGCTGACTCAGCAAACTCCTGGCCCCTGTGTCTGCTTAAGCACTTTGTCCACTGAGCTATGTGGCTGGCCCTCATATGACTGCATTTTATCCTCCTTTATAACAGTAAGTGCTCCACTGTTAATAAATGTCATGCATTCTCCATCTATATGGCCACATACTGTACTTCCAATATCCAGGTATCTCTTCATTGCCTTGGCTGCTTTACTTTAAACACCGAGTTCCACATTTGGTCTGTTTATTTCGATATGTAGAAATTGGGGTCAATTTCATCTCTGCTAATGGTTTTTAAATACTATGTAGAATGGTGTTATAGGAAATTAGGGTCATAGCAGGATGGCTGGAAGAGAAGATGGAACCTACAAACTATAAAGAGCCTATCAGGAGGATTGGGGCAGGGTTTACCCGTGTAACCTGATGCTGAATTAATGTGACCTATTAATTAAGACCAGGATGCAACTTCTCCCACTCTGGATCTGGGAAGATATGAAAGACCATGCACTTCCACTGTGATCTTGCTGTTCTGCTGTCCTTTTGATTCTGCAGTGGCCCTCTTCAATTGTGGGATATATGGAGATATATATATATATATATATATATATATATATATATATATATATATATTTAGCTTTTCTCTTTTTTTCATTGTTTTCTCTTTTACTTTAAATAAATGTTTGCATTTATCTCTATCATCAGTTGTTCCATCGCATTCTTGGGTCAGGGGCCCAGAAGGTTCCTGTAATTTCACACTGAGTCATTTAGCAACACAGTGATTCCAATTTTATGTCTCTAGGGTCATACCAACAGATCCCTGGGGCTATCCATCAGGCTTTATAACAAGCATTTGCTACATATTAATTCCCTTATGTTCTTAAAATCTCTGTTCTCTGTTAGGCAATTAAATAACTTCAGAAGTACACATTTTCAAGTTGAATCCTTCATTCCTGCATTTCTTGGTTCTATTCCATCACGAACTCCTATAGGTTCTGTCTTCAAAGTATATTTATGAGTTACTATAAACTGCAAACACTGCTCCCACTTTGGTAGTGTCCATTATCGTATATCTTCAGGCTTCTCATAAGTCTCCTATCTGACTTCCTTTGCCTTCCTGGTCTCCCTTTCTCTCATCTATTCTCACTTTATCATCTTGACTGATCCTGTTAATGTACCAGTCTAACCCCTCTCTGCTAAAATCCTCCCTTTTCTTCAATGCTTTAATCTTCTTACGACAATAAAGCAGATGCCCCCTCCTACCATTGTCCATGTGATCTTATTGCCTACTATTTATTTTTCTCGTCTCCATAGCTTTCTGTTACATATACACTGGCCTCATGGCAGACTGCCTTTCAAAAGCAAAAGCAACAACAATAACAACCACAGCTGAGAGTTTTAATTGGTCCCTTTTTTGCCTTAGGATACTCTTCTTGTTTGTCCTGAAAGAACTGGTCCCCTAATTAACATCACTGTCACACAGAATACCAGTGCTTCTTTTTTTTTATTATTATTATTTTTTTTATTGAACTACAAATGTCAATCAGATAGTTTCAAGACACCTTAACAATACACATTCGATAAATTAATACATTGCAAACTGTTTTCATAATGTTTTGGTATTGTACAAGGTGCATACGTGATATTATATTTACACATATTATTTTAGCAGATATCGCTTATCAGTGAATTAAGGGTGTAGCTGTTTGCTTATCTTATTTTTATACCTGAATTATATCAAAAATTCAATAATTATTTTCCTAGTGGATGACCATAGTACTAGAAGCCGACATAATATCCTGTCCAACCACCATTAGTGCAGACCTTGCCTCCCATAGAATTATGTAGAAGCACAGCGTTATCTATCCCAATTGTATTGTCTGTACACACACATCATGATTTTTTCTTTCTACACCTCTTCCTTTGACTACACCTATCAAAGGTGGGCACTCCATTGTCATTCAATTAACTTAGGTGCTTGAACTTGACACCACAATCCAACACAGCCCAGCATTCTACAAAGATAGTGAGTTATTCAAAGAAGTTGTCGACCATAGCCATTTAGCTCAGCTTAATATTATGGCCCCATGATGTATACTTCATTTTTATACTTTTCTGCTGCATGGTTAAGACCTAGATAGATCTAGACTTATATACCAACACATGAACTTTATATTTCCTATGTGGTCAGTGAGGTTGCCTCAGGGTTTATCTTGTAATCCTGTACATTATTCTGTAGTTCCTTTGTCTGTGTCATCCATGTGGATGAGTCATGGCCAATGCTTGACCAGTTTGCTCTCTGTGAGAGCTTGAGAGAAAGTTTTCTCTTCATGTGACTCTCCCAAGGCACACTATAGAACTTCAATCTCTTTCCTCTGTGGCTCCATAATCTCCTTGTTCAGAAACCAACATTCAGGTCAATGCCAGTGCTTCTTAACCTTTCCTGCGCTATGTACTTCTGCATCTCTCTGAAACTGAAGGTGGATTGTTTTCCCCCTTGACTTTTTGTGTTCTATCTTCTCATAGTACAATTCACTGTTCTAGGGTTTGATTAGTGTGTTATTCAGTTCCAGAGTCTTCTAGTGTCCTGACCCTTTTATTCCTATCCCCCACCCCCTCTTTGTCACTCTGTCTCTGTCTCTGCTTTCTCTTTTTTACTTTAGGCAGTTGTCTCTTCCTATGCCTAGGTTAATTTGAGTGAATCCTGAGCAGCACGTATACAAAAGTTTTAATGTAATTTGGGGCCTAACACTACCAGATGGAGATTTCATTTCCATTTAGAAAATGATAAAGGGCAAAAGTCGACTAGAAATCATCTTAATCCTACTTCAGAGAGTAAGATGAATTCAACCTGAAATTTCTCAGATTTCCTCTCTTCAGAGACCTCGTCTTTTCAAGATCATTTAATTTAATGTGAAGATAACCTTAGAGTCTCAACTCAATACATTAAACAGTTTAAAAAGAAAACATTCTCCCTTGAGAGATCTCTCTTCTTTCTTACATATTCTTATCCCAAATTTTTTTTCAAATATACTGTTCAGCATCTCAGATTTATTATACAATTTCCATAATAAGCAAATATAGGGATAAAAGATCTCCACTTTCTCTGTCTCTTTGAGTTTAGATTTTTGGTCCATAATTCCTAAATTGTATTACTTTTCTAATGACATTAAACAGATTTTTGAAAAGTAGTAAAAAATTTTTTGCACACATATATCAGGAATGTTTATTTTAATTATTTTGTATAGTTTTTCTATATGCTTCTTATCTACTATTCTGTCTTGCTTTCTCTATTTGAACATGACCCCCCAAGTCTAAGACAAAAAATATTCTGTAATCACAGTCATATAAATGATGGTAATCAAACAAGTTAGACATTTTATCACTCTGAAGAAATAAGTAGGGGGCTGGGGAGATGGCTCAGTTGAATAAGCACTTCTCTGGCAAGTGCCAGGGCCTGAGTTCAATCCCCAGTTCCATCAAAAAAAAGAAAAGAAAAAGAAATTAATAATGAATACTTTTCTTAATTTATATATTAGTCACTAAACAAGAGAAACCATAAAAATAACATTAAAAATTATAATGGTTGCTTATTTATTTTTTAAATTAAATTAAATTTAATTTAATTATAAAGAGCAAAATCAAAATCAAAAAGAAATAGCAGAAATCAAGACAGAAACACGATAACATACAATGATAGACATGTTACAGATTTTCAAAACAAGAATAGCAGGGCTGGCTAGATAGCTCAGCTGATTAAACTGCCTACTGAGGCATACACAGGGCCCAAAGATTAATCCCTCTGAATGTCTTCAGCCTGGGTTGCACTGAGATGGCAACTGTGGCTGGGCATGATGCCTTGTGTCTGTAACCCCAGTGCTTAGGAAGCTAAAAACAGGAGGATCACTACAAGTCCATTCTGTGTAATGAGATCCTGTAGACCCTGTACTAAATACACACAGAAGAAAACACAAACAAAGCAAATTAACAATGGTTATTATATTACCTATTTTTATCACCAAATCTGTTAACTCAGATTAACTGCTATAGCAATGTGAGATTGCACAAATAATTAAATATTATCATTTGTTATTAATAAACCTTAATTTTTATTGTCTTTTTCACATTTTAAAAATTTATTTTAAAGGGAGTGTAATAATAATTGATAAGACATTAAAGAATGAAATACAACATCTAAGCATTAAATTTTTTTAAAAGCATAATATTTTAGAAGGTTGCATTCCTCCCAGTCTAGAATTACATGTAAGACATGTCCTAGATTCCTAATATACATGTCAGCACTCTGGTTGACCTAGGAGGATCGTAAGTTGGAAGCAAACATGGGTTAATGACTGAGACCTTGACTCAAAAGAAAAATAATGTATTTTAGAGGCTGAATGTACCAGATTCCCTGACAGTAAAATAAACTTATCTGCTGCAGAAGTACATTTTGTAGAATAGGAGACTGAAGTAGCTCTCAACTAGTGGGTGAAGCTACATTGTAAATGACATTGTTGGACAGGGTCTTTCAAGTGTCAATCTCCAAAGAAAACCTTTTGTCTCTTGTCATTAATAGGACTTTGTTCCTCACAAAAGGATTAGGTTATTCTTGCCACTAGAACACCACCGCAAGAAGAACAATTTCAGAACCTGAAACATCCTAAAATTAAGTTTGATGACTAGGGTAAAGAATGGGCTTCAGAACATGTGCACAATGTGTCTAGAATGTTACCAAGAATTCTTAAAGTATTTGGTGTCACAATTTTAGAACCGGCAAATGACTAAGATATACTGTAGAAAAGTTCATGAATAGAAAAATGCTGTAGAATTTCATAGATGAGGAAATATCAGAGTGATACTTCACATTAGCTTTACAAAAACAAACAAACAAAAAACTTGTCAAACTTATGATTGAAAAAGGTCATCAAGACCGGCAGAACAAAAGTATCAAAGTAGACTATCTATCTCATGTCTTTCTCTTGAGTGTACTGTACACATCAATAGTCATACCCCACATTTTACAACTTCAGTGAGCTATACTCTGGAGAAAAATACAAAGAATGGTCTTATCGACTGGGCCAAGAAAACTGAAAATGGTGTTTATTTTATTGATGGAAAAGATAGGATGAAGATTTTGACCTAATCGAAGGATGGAAAAAATCTAGAAGAAGTGCTCTAGTACTCAATCATTCTTTTGATGTCTGAGTGCAAATATACTTGCTCCTGAATTCAAATCACAGATTCACATTTGCAGTCCAGAATTGCAGCAGTTGGATAAACCTGACTGTGAAATGTAGAGCTTACATTCATAGCAATGAACCCAGAGTTAATGATTCTGTGCAAACGGTGAAAAGAGATATATTGAACACAGTCAGTGACCAATTTGAAATACTAAAGAATTCTTTAAAATAGTTTCTCATCCTTCCTCACCAAGATTTTGTCTCCATTCCTGTATCTACCGTAACATTGTATAATTATAAATTTGGTGTTGATTCAGCTGAAGAAATCTGAGATCTCTTTAGAAAGACGTTAGATCAGATGTTTCAAATAGGGCATTTGGAAATTGCAGAGGAAATTAGCACAGCTTACTCAAGTTCCTCTATGAATAATGAGGCTTCATTGGAAAACATTGAAGATGAGTAGCCAAAATAAAACTACAATAGCATTGAAAATTCAGCAAAACACAGTCTGATTGCAACATTTGTAGTTCCACTCCTTGCTGTAGGTATCTCCTTTCCTTGCTTCAGTAATTAGAATGAGGCACAAAGAATTTCCTTATCATCCACCAAAAATTGATCAACAACTGTGAATTATAAGACTGTAAACAATCTACCTCCATTTAGGACAGAAGCAGACACGTCTGCTACCATAATGAATATCGGATATTTTTCAGACCAATGTGAAATCACTGGCTGGCTTATTTAGCCCTGCTTGAATTATAGGTGGCCCAAGTTTTCAAAAATAAAGTTATAGATTGAGATAAGCATTGCATGGAACTGATCATTACTTATTTTTAAAACATTAGTGCCAGCCAAATAGCTCAACAGGTTAAAATGCCTGCAAGCAGGTGCGGGGCTCAGGGGTTTGATCCCCAGGCCTGCTGTGCCGGCCCCGACCCTAGGGTGCACTGAGAAGGCAACTGATACTGGGTTTGGTGGCACGTCCCTGTAATCTCAGCTCTTGGGAGGCTGTAAACAGGTGGACTGCTATGAGTCTGATCTAGTAGTGAAAATCTGAAAACCCTGTAGACCCTTCCCTAAAATACACACACACACACACACACACACACACACACACACACACACACATTTAACGAGTGTAATAGCAGAAATTTTAATCCTGTTAATCTAGATCATATGTTGATCAGGTCATTAAACATTTGAACAGTCATTATTGAGTATAAAATTTAGTAACAGAACATTAGAAGAATTGCTACCCTATTGGGCAACAATTTGTGGAGTAACTCTGTCCTCTGGAACCTTTGTAATATACACTCACCTGCAATATATTGTATATTTGTTCTAACTAAGGACTAGTAAACCTTTCTCAGAGTCATAAGTCAGTACAAAATGACAAATCATGTTCTCACTCAGGTTAATATATCACAAATATGTATTTAATGTGTTAATAGCATGTGGCACTAAATTTGGTGAAATAACTAGTCTCAGAAATAAATTTTACTTTTGAGTTCAAACAAGTAGGAAAAGGCTTTAAAACCCACACATCTATCTTTTCACTCTTACAAAAATGAATACATTTTGAGTTGGGAATCATAAATAGTATTTTAAGCACACAAATGGAATGTGGTTTTTGGATGGCAAATACCAATAGCTATGATACCATAGGCAATTGCCTCAAACCTGAAAAAGGAAGACACGTTGTGAACATAAGATGGTACTTTGTTTGTAGTACTTTGTAGTGTCTCACAAAAATATTTCCAATTTTGGCCCAAATTATAATTATAATTAGGCAGTATTATCTTGGGACTTGAAGTCATTCACAAGATGAAACTTGAAAGCCTGAGCTATAGTTTCTGGAAAAATAAACACTAAATTCAGTTCTCTGACTTCTCATTACCAATGTTTGAAATAAAGGATAGAGCCACAGGAAGATCTAAAAAGAAACATATGGAATTCCTAAGGATGAAAATACATTTATTGAAATAAGAAAACACTTGGATGTGTTGAGCAATATAGAACTGATATGGTAGAGCACGGGCTGAAAATACCGATGAATTGGAAGCTAGATCTAAAGACATTACAAAAGAACAGCAAGAAGAAACAAGAGCTACAAAGTATTAGACAGTTAATGTTTTAAGAAGCTGAATTAAATAGAAAAATTATAACAGTCAGGAAGGGCTAGCCCTCAAAGGGGACAGCAAGGAAGAGAGAGTATCTTACAACAATGAGACAGATGGATGTTCCTACTGTGGGCCAAAGTTAAAGACCAAAGATAAATAAATGCTCACCTTCCTAAAGATAAGTATACAATATTAATCATCACCTTGAGGAAGCCAGGAAGAATCATCAATCCAATCATTTACAGTTACTGGATAAAATCATATTCTCTATTCATGCCTTCATCCTATATGACTCTCTTCTCCATTTGGTCTCAGATTTAATAATTTTACTTGATCAATGGTGCTTATAAACTTTTTGATTAACCATAGTTTTGTCTCACCTCATTGCCACCTAAGCAAGCACCCATATTCACCACCTTAGACTTGCGTCCCCATATGGTTTTACTCTATAAAACTCCCTGGAAGAGAAAGCTTCAAAGAGAAATCCACTCGGATCCCCCTTCTCTCCCTCTCTCAGACAGAAGTTTTTTTTCTCGCAATAAATATTCTGTTCCCGACTTCCATTTGTTCCTAAAATTCACTCTTTAGTTTTAGATAGCACAAACATGTTCCAGGTACTTTTCAGGTTGGGAGTTTCATTTCCCTATGTCATTTGGAGGTTCCACTGAGATTGCTGGACAGAGGTATGAGTTTGCTTTTCTTTCAGACTCTAGATTGGGACTTATTTAGGTAAGAAATTTTATGCCTCAAATGTTGATAACTCTTTGAGCACTACTTATAATTCTTTATGCTTTGCTTCATTCAATTTTGTGTCATATGGGTCTGTTAAAATTATTTATAATTGCTTATGCTGTGTCTTATATGGTTTTGTTAAAATGTTGGTAAATGTTGGTAAATCTAAGTTAAAACATGGAAATTTTATAAGATTATTTTTCTTTAATGGGACACTTTATGATTGTCTTGTGCTTGCCTATGTTGCATATGTATTGGTATTCCTTGCTTGAATTTAGACGGTAGTGCTAGAGAGAAGAATGTTAATTAACTTCCTAGTGGACTTTATTATATAAAGTTCTATAAAATAGGACTTTGAAATCTAGCTCAGACTTAGACAATACACATGCCTATCTATGAAACACAGGACTCCTTTTGCCAACTAAATGACGTTAGGTTGGCAACCATTCTTAAAGACTTGAAAGACAGATATCACTGGGACAGATTGCCTCTGTTCCACCTCTACATGCTAGAGGAAATTTCAAGCCTCCTGTTTCCATTTGTTTTCTTTGAGCTTGCTTCTAATTTTCTTACCTTTCTGTACTTTCCTTTTTAGAGGCATGTAAAGTTAGGAAAATTCTAGACTGTTTCAACTAAGTGAAGCCCTTAGAAAATGAGTATTTGTTAACACCCAAGAAAGGGAAGCCATTTTAGAAAAAGGACACATACCCTGTGTCTTGGCCAGAGAACACAAAAGAAGCTATACAACAGAAGAACACATATAAAAGCTCTGTTCTAGCTTCCTGTTCTGAGAACATCTTCTTTGAGAGGCTAAACCTGAGGCACAGGTGAAAGAACTGATTCCTGGGTGACACTAGAAGAAGCTGTCTCAAAAAGGAGCACATCTGTGGGACCAAAACATATATAGTGTAAGGGAAGATCTCCAATATTTTCTCCTAACTAGTTATTATTTTAGTGGATAAAAGCTAAGTTGTAGACTTTAAAACTTTTACTATAAATTGATAGATAATCTTGATCTGGCATTTGACTATCCCTTATAGAACTTAGACAAACAGTGGTTACTGTACCAGCTAGTAAATGCTCATAAAGTAGCTGTCACTCTGAAACAGAGGAAAGTTTCCAAACATCTTTTTGATGAATCCTGATTGAAGCTAATGGCTGCTGGAATGTTGACCAGAGAGATGGCTATATTCCTTTCTAGAGACTGATGTCTGGTTGTGTGGGCCAGTGGTGAGAATACCTGAGGGGTCATGGCCAGGACTATTATCTGGAGGGTGCCCAAAGGTGCTTGGTGGAAACTGGCTCAGACCATTGAAAGATCTCCCCTTGTCTATTGTAATTTTCATCTCCTTTTGCTAGTAAACTAGAAATTCTCCCTAAGCTTTTCAGAAGAACCACTTAGTTAGGCACTACTTCGGAAATTAGGCTGAGGCAGCTTGCAATAGTTTACACTTCACAACAACTATCATAGGAATGATTTGCATCTGTGTCTTACATATTAACTAAGAGTAAGAAAGAGATTTTTGTTAGACTTAACTGTTCTGACCAACATGTAAAATGTGATTGCTAGATGAATAAATATAAATTTAACCTGTGAGCTCCAAAGATTTAATGTAGTCTAATCCTGCTGCTGGGAAAGGTTGCCTTGGTGACTAGAAGGAAAACACAATTATCTTGAAGATAACTTGGCCCTAGGGTCCAGGGCAAAATTCTTCCAGTCAATTGTCTCTTTTGTCTATCTTCAAAGTTGATTTCTTTTGCAACACAGCAGAAGTGCTTTGCTTCCAACTTACCTTTTTATGCAATCATTATGCTTCTTTCTGTTGACATTCCTGTCACTATATCAACTTGTACCACACTTACAAGTATTCAATAAGAGTAAGTGAACAGGACTGGGGAGATGGCTCAGTAGAATAAGTGCTTCCCTGGCAAGCACAATGGCCTGAGTTCAATCCCTGGTACCATCAAAAAAACAAAAAAAGCAACAACAACAATTCATGAGATATTTTTGGAGATAAAAATTATGTATCAGTTTGAGGGTGGGTAGGCTGGTTGGATCTTGTCTCCCTTTCTCCAAATGGGCACCCATCTGCTCTAAGTAGTCTACTTGGGATGACTTGATGGAGAATAAATAGAAATAAGGTGGAGATGCCCTAAACTTTCTATTGTTTTCCAGATACGGTGATCTACAATGAAAGTCTCCTACCCCTTTAGAGTACATCATTAAGCACTGGAATAAGTTTGATATTTACACACTGAAGAGGAGCCCTTTTATATTTTTCTGTGTATGGCCTGTGTACCACCTAGAACCAAAATGGGATTCAAGGGGACG
The DNA here is from genome assembly GCA_004027165.1 of Ctenomys sociabilis. NCBI lineage: Eukaryota > Metazoa > Chordata > Mammalia > Rodentia > Ctenomyidae > Ctenomys > Ctenomys sociabilis. The sequence continues at coordinate 42,407 of PVKA01002987.1, read as the reverse complement.
TGATAATTTTGATATTCTTTCACAACTAAAATCAGACTGTGAAAAAGAAGAAAAATGGATAGAATCATGTTATGTTCAAATCTTTATGTTGAGAGATAATTGGTATTTATGGTAAGGTATAATTACAGTCCCTAGGAGACACTAGGGACTCTTTCTCTCAATGACTAAAAACATACTAGAACTAGGAACATTTTCAGATGATCTTGATAAGTACATTGATATCCTTAAAGGATATACTGAGTCCTATAAGCTAGACTGGAAAGATATAATGTTAATGTTAAATCAAACATTGATCTCTAATGAGAGCCAGACAGAATTACAAGCTGCTATGATATTTGGGGATGACTATCATATTGTTAATTTAAGCAATCAGAATACAGACATTCAGGAAAATGTTTGGTTCCCACGGGAACCCAAGCAGTTCCTCCTTAAGACTTTTGTTGGCCTCGTAGCCAGGCAGGTTTTGGAATAAATAATATTTCCTAGTATGTATTCTTGAAGGTCTAAGTAGAACTAAAACCAAGTCTTCTACTTATTTTAAATTTTCTGCTAATTATCAGAAGAAAGATGAAAACCTCTGTGCTTATTTAGAACATTTAATAGAGGTACTGGTGAAAACATACAAAAAACATACTTCCCTAGATCTTGATTTAGTAGAGCGACAGATTATTCTTAAAGATAAATTAATTACTCAGTCAGCCCCAGATATTATAAAAGAGCTACAAAAAGGGGTCAGGGAGATGGCTCAGTAGAATAAGCATTTGCCTGGCAAGCACAAGGTCCTGATTTCAATCCCAGGTTCTGAAAAGAAAAAAGAAAAAGATATAAAAAATAGTTTTGCTGTAGACAGCTCACTTGGTACTTTAGCAAAAAAAAAAAATGCCTCCTTAGTATTCTATAGTCAAGAATGGGCTAAAGCTAGGGAGAGACAGCAAGGAGACATAGAAAAAAAAATAGTTGCTTTTGCTGCAGCACTAAGAGAAACATACTTCAAGCCTGATTCTTGGGGCTCTAAGAACTTATTGACTACATTTATCTGCAATTATTATCAAAAGCCAAGTTACTTTAAGAGGGACTACTATTCTAGGCCCTCTGAGCCCTGCCCTAACTGCCAAGGCATCCACTGGAAGCGAGATGCCCCTCTGAGGTGGAGGCCCTACAGCTCAGACTCAGCTTCCCACGTGGTCCATTAGGACTGAAGGGCCCTAGGTCTGCATCCTCCCTCTGGCCAGACTATTATCTGTACCTGTCATCTCTATGGAGGAGCCCTGGGTAATTATGACTGTTAGATGTTGGCACAAATCTTTTTGTCCTTCTCCAATTCTGGTCTTCTTCCCAATAAACATATCTCAATAGAAATAGACTTTAGAAGATATTTTGCTTTAGCTATCACTGAGATAACTTTCTCTTCACTCATTCCTTTTAGTTACAGCTAAAATCCCTGCTGTCATCCTAGAAAGATTTTATTCTGTCTAAATACTACAATATATTCAGGTTGCCAACTAATCAAAATTATTCTGAGATTGGTTTTTACAATTGTAATATATAGTTGTTCATGCACAAAACTTCAAAAGTATTTCACTGGTCAAAACAGTTTCCCAATGACAAACAGAATTCTAGTAAGAGAAGAGATCTAAAAACACTGGTGACAGTGTCCAATAGCTTTGGGCCTATAGATAGAGCCAATATTAGAATTTAAATCTCATAGCCCAAATATTAGAAGAAAACTTCCTCAGCAGTGGCCCTCACTGAAAGTGGGGGTCTTATCTAATATAGGGAATGGGAAACTTGTTTAATCTGACTGGATGCTATGTATTTAATGAGACGTGCACAAGTTCATCTGGTTGATTTTTGATGTAAATCAAATGATGTATTTCATGCTAATAATAAGTACACATTTGACATTTGAGATTTTGTTTCTCAAAGGTAATATTGTCTAATATTTTATAATAAAATATATTATGGGTGTTTTGGCTGGTAAAAAACAGACTACATTTTAAAAGAAACTATATAATGATTTTAGTCAATATTTACAAGTGTTTTCAATTAAAAGGCAAAAGTGTTTCCCATTCTTTTATTATAGATATTCTGTAAATTTGTAAATCTAAAGTTAAAAGCAAAAGCAGTAAATTTTGAGTTCAAACACACACAAGTACAAAATACTTGCTGACATCATTGTTACTTAAAATCTTGACAGTAAAAATGAGGTATTAATCTGTTTTTCATAAATCCTAAAAATTTAGAGGGAATTGTAACTAAAGCTAGAGAGACTTATAGCAAACTATCAGAATCCATGAATAAAGGAGTTTAAAAGCTGTGGGTTACAATTGCAATCCCTTAAAAAAGTTTATAAATTTATCTGTTAGCGCTAATGCTCATGTTTTGATTATACGTTTTAATTTCTCAGAAAATTTATTCTTTCGTAAAAAATGCAAATACAAATTTGTCAGTAGTTACTCAGCCAGAGGCCCCACTTGCTAAAAAAAGAGTGTTCAGTGTTTTCCAAAGGAGTCACAAAACTTCTAACTAGTCATTTTACCATTACAGACTTTAAAAAGGGTTGTTACATTCCAGGTCCTTCTGCTAATGACTCAATAGCTGTTCAAGATATTAGATATCAAATCAAGGATATGTCAGACTCTGAAGCCCCCTGGACCTTGTTCTTATCAGCTTTATGGGGAGGCATTACTGGCTCCTTGTGGTGGAACTTGTTGTTGACTATATTCATAATTATTCTGTTGATCTTATTATTTGTCCCGTGTGTACTTAATTTCTTCTTTGGCTTTGTGTTCTTCAGATTCAAAGCCATATATTTGCCCAAGATAAAAATACCTGTTTTCTATTGAGAGCCTTTAGGTAGAACCTCTGGAGAGTGTCTCTGACTGCTGGTTCACAATTATGATCCCTTTCAGCCTGAAGAAGCCAAAACAGTCATCTCCCCGTGCTCCCTCATGGAATTTTGGGTTACATCTTGGTGGAATTTTGTAGGCAGATAAATTTGATTGAAATATTATAGGCAGTCAGACAGGGTCAGGCCCTCAAAGAAAGCTCAGAAGGAAAGATACCTTGCAACAGTGAGAGAGATGGACTCATCCACTGAGGACCATACTTAAAGACCAAAGATCGAACAAATGCTCACCTCACTAAACATAAGTATCCAGGATTGATCGTCACCTTGAGGAAGCCAGGAAATAAAATCACTAATGCAACCACTGCTGTCTACTGGATATAGTCGTGTTCTATATTCGTACCCATTTGTTATGTGACTCGCTTCCCCATTTAATACTAGATTTAATCAATTTTACATAAGCAACGGTGCTTGTAACCTTATCAGTTGACCACAGTTTTGTCCTACCTAGTGCCCACCTATTATGGTTTGTGTCTAGTTGTCTCCCTAAAGCCCCATGCAGTCATGGGGCAGACTTCTAGAGTTTGTGATTAACTCATGTTCCACTGGGATTAAGGGTGTGAGTGCTTCTGGGATTCTGGGTATGAGTGCTGCTGGGATTATGCATGTGAGTACTACACCTATCCTAGGGTGGATAGCCTGACAATTTGCTTTCTGTAGTCATTGTTGCTGCTACTCCTCCCTTTGGTCTTTGCTTTTTGCAGGCATCATGGACAGCTGCTCTATACCATGTGCCACTCTGCCTTGGAGCCAGCTGAGTACAGAAGAAACATCCTTTAATTGTGAGCTAAATAAACCTTTCCTTCCTTCATTTTAGGTAATGGGTATTTGTCCCATAAATGAGAGAAGAGTAACTGATACCACCTGAGTTCATGTATTCTCTACCTAAGACCCACATCACCACATTGTTGGACTCTATAAAAATCCCTAGAAGAGCAGTTTCCCTGGGCACCCCTCCCTCAGACAGAAGCTTTCTTTCTCCCAATAAATATCCTGCTCTTAATTTCTTAACTTCCATTTGTTCCTAAAATTCATTCTTCGGTTTTAGAGGACACAAACTCATTCTAGGTACCTTTCTGTTCGGGAGTTTCATTCCCCTATATCATTAGGAGACGTGAGAAGAACTGTAAGGAGTTGTGTTAATAGGAAGATAAAATAAAGAGAGTGGAAGAGAGATAACATTTAAAGAGATGGCAAAATTCTTTAGATTTGTTGCAAAAGCAGGAATTCAGTAAGTATATCATGTCTGAAACATATCAACATATCCATGACTAGGCTAAATATGCAAATGGCATGAGAATAAACAAAATTTTAAAAGCAATAAAAGGAGTTAACAAGGTCCTCTATGAACATAAGATGATTCAATACTTAGTAGGTTTCTGAACAGCAATAATGTCACCAAAAGATGGTAGAATAAGTGTCTTCAGAATTCAGTTTAGAATTTTCACAAAACAATACTGACCAAAAGAACTTCACTGAGAAACATGCAAAACTTTGATCTTCCATAAGAAATATTATTCCAAATAGATAATCTGAAGTAAAAAAATTTAATCAAAATAAGTACATTTGGGGTATTGTTTATATAAAATAATTTAACAAAAGAAGTGTTTATAAGAAATTTGTAAGCATATATAAAGCTAAGTAAATATTGAATAAAATATATTTTCAAAATTACAATTATTAATGCATATGAATTGAAAAACAATGAATTTTACTGTCACTTTTCCATACATGTTCATATTGTAGTTCAGTCATCTGTACATTCCTGTACCCCATTTTGTCTATAGGGTCACCCATGCCCCAAGACCGCTTTCCATATTAGCCCCTATTCTACTTGAAATTCATCTGTATTAAAACTAAGTTTTCCAAATTGCCAGACAATAATTGCTGAGTTTTCATTTAAGAGAAAGCAACTAAAAGCATTTTAAATTCTTCTAGCAAGAATTTTGGCATAAGCAGAATGAATTAGAGTAGGGAAGATTAAACCAGAAATTCCAAAGTCCTGTGAGGAAGACTCAGCCCAAGTATATTTCCAAGCACAAGTAATCTCAAGGACTTTTCCTACTAATACTTTCATTAATGCTGATTTATTTTCTTCTGTCCTACTGAGAATTTACTTTCTAAGAGGCCCTCTGAGCTGAATGGAGACCAAACATAATCACTTATGTCCTATTTGGCAATCTAAATAGAAGTCTGAGGAGACAGATGCTCAGGTGACAATGAGTGGGGATAGAAACAGATTTGGAGAATTGAATCAAGTGATTAGACATCAAGTATAACAAGATTTAATACAGTTTATTAGAGTAATGGTGTCCTTCATTGATTTTTTCCTGATTATGGAAAAATAATTGTTTGCATATTTTACATAATTTATTTTGAAAAATATATTTTGCTTTATAAGCTTATGCTTCATTCAAGAAATGAAAATCGGTAATATTTTGATCAATGGCACAATCAGCACAACTTTCAAAAGGAAAAGTACAAGGAAAATCAATTGAGTCAGATAAGGCAAAGTGAATGGCATATGCTGCAGAATACTAATAAGCTTTTCTTCTGGATGGTTAACAACCTTAGATCACAAGTCAGAGTTGGAGAAATAGAAGAGCCACACGGCCAGCCAACATATTGGCCCTAGCCTTTCAAGGTCAGCGAAGACTCAGGACATAGGAGAACCTGTACTGCAACATCATGAAAGTCAGGTGAGCTCCAAATTTTCTGAACAAGGAGATTATGGAGCCACAGAGGAAAGAGATTGAAGTTCTAAAGTGTGCCTTGGGAGAGTCACATGAAGAGAAAACTTTCTCTCAAGCTCTCACGGAGAGCAAATTGGTCAAGCATTGGCCATGACTCATCCACATGGATGACATAGACAAAGGAACTACAGAATAATGTACAGGACTACAAGATAAACCCTGAGAGGACTTCACTGACCACATAGGAAATATAAAGTTCATGTGTTGGTATATAAGTCTTGATCTACCTAGGTCTTAACCATCCAGCAGAAAAGTGTAAAAATGAAGTATACATCATGGGGCCATAATATTAAGCTGAGCTGTAAATGGCTATGGTCGACAATTTCTTTGAATAACTCACTATGGTTGTAGAATGCTGGACTATGTTGGATTGTGGTGTCAAGTTCAAGAACCTAAGTTAGTTGAATGTCAATGGAGTGCCCACTTTTGACAGGTGTAGACAAAGAAACGGGTGTAGAAAGAGTAAATCATGATGTGTGTTGGGATAGATAACGCTGTGCTTCTACATAATTCTATGAGAGGCAAGATCTGCACTAATGGTGGTTGGACAGGATATTATGTCAGCTTCTAGTACTATGGTCATCCACTAGGAAAATAATTATTGAATTTTTGATATAACTCAGGTATAAAAAAATAAGATAAGTAAGCAACTACACTCTTAATTCACTGATAAGAGATATCTGCTAAAATAATATCTGTAAATATAATATCATGTATGCACCTTGTACAATACCAAAACGTTATGAAAACAGTTTGCAATGTATTAATTTATCAAATGTGTATTGTTAAGGTGTCTTGAAACTGTCTGATTGACATTTGTACTTCAATAAAATAAAAAAAAAAGGCAAAAAGGAGAGTTTTAAAGTCTTTACTAAGAATTAGCATATGCATTACCTTGAATCGCTTTTTGCAATATACTTTATCAAACCAAAACTAAGGTAATGTTTAATGCTGAATTTTCATTGCTCTTGGTAATGGAAAAAGCAGAGACCTGGGTGTTTCATAATAACAATGAGCACTGTCAACTAAGGCACATATACCTGAAAAATTAGCATCATAGATTGAAATTTTATTCCTTTTGGTCCTTCCTTGAGGAAAGGAAAAAAAATCGCCATCTGTTTCCACTTGTTCTTGCATCTTTGTTATGAATATGGAAAACACAAAGAGTAGAACTTCAAACTTCCCCAGCTCTAGCCTGTTGAGTTTTGATGGGAAATGCAGAGAAGAAGGAGGAAAGGTATGCACCCACCCCCTCCAATGGTGTGTCCGCATCTGATGTCTTCTCAGCACTTTGTTCAAAGATTTTGCAGCCCCAAATGATCATGTCTGTCTGCCTGTTACTGACCTTTGTCATACCCAATGAACAAGAAGAATTTCTAAGAAATCTGAAAAGATCTGCCTGGGAAGAGAAAATCATTTCCTTATTTTTCTATCAAATGCAAAAAGTATTAAGAAAGAAACTTTCTGATAAAGCCATGACAATCCCATTGTAATTCCTAAGTACAGTGACAAAAATAGTGAAATTTAAAACAGCCTTGGGTCTCAGGGATCCTTAATTTGCATAAATTGTTTCCCACTTGTAAATCTTCTGCTCATCAAGTGTGTTTGTTTGCTTTTCTTACAGATTTTTTTTCAATTTAAACTTTAATGCTGACAATGTAAAATAGTCAGATAAATAGTCATATCTATCAATTTAATATTTGTCCTGAAAATTATATGCAGCTTCACTTTTGGCTCCTGTCATGTCTGATACATGACTGACTTGCAGTCCCTAAAGATCCAAGCAAACACTAAAATAGGAGATAGCACAAGTGAATTGTTTAGATGTGATTAAAGTTTCTAAAGACACTTGGCGTAAAATCAATGACTGAGTCTGGAATGGGATCAGGTAGGGAGGTCTTGGTTTTCTCTGAGGAAAATGAGGTTGGAGAACTCTAGTGTAGCCTCTGTGTAACCTGTGGGCTTGTGATGTGAGGGCTTAGTTGTGATAACAATCTTCTCTTCCCATAGACTTCTAAGACTGTGGGACCTCAGAGTTGGGGCTGTGTCCCCCTTACACAGTGGTCAAAATCTCTTTTTATCTCCCTTCTCTCTAGTTTCTGTGTGTCTGGTTGAAGCTAATTAGTACTGCTTAGTAATAATTTAGTACTAATTACTGTTAGTGAGCATAAACTTGTATTGAAGAAAAAACCTATCTCTTAATTATAACTTAGAACATAAGTACTTAGAAAGGGTTTTTCATATGTTTTTATTGAATTTCATCAGGAGCAGGGCAAGCTATTTTCTTAGGGCATCAGGCATTGGTCAAGGTCCATCACAGTGATTTTTCAAGAAATTCTAATAGAGAGGCCGGGGTTAGTAGAATAAGCGCTTAAGTGCAAGGACCTGAGTTCAATCCCAAGTTCCACAAAAAGAAAATAGAAAAGAAAAGAAAAAGGAAATTCTATTAGAAGAAAATTATTGTCACTTTATGCTAACTATTGCCTCATAATGCAGTCAACTTTATTTCCTTTCTATAGCATGCTAAATTGAAAAAAAACATATTTTTAAAAAATAAGTATTTCTACTGCCACAGAATGTAAAGGAAATTTATCCTATCCCATAGCTACATACACATCACATATTTTGTGGATTAATCATATCACAGCAAATATATTCAAATTATACACAGAGAGATGACAGATAATTTTAATATATCACGTAATATCAATGTACGTTTTTTATGGAGTAAGATTAAGTTAAAAAATGGAGTAGGGTAGATATGGAAATGGTTTTCTGGCATGCAGTATAATATGATACAAAAATAGATTTTGGCAGCTGAGATTTTTGTCACCTACCAATTCATGATCTCAGTGCAGCAAAGATTTAGACTCAGAATCTTTTCTGTCACTCAGTCTGGTGCTCCTGTGGACCACGAGAATATCTCCCATGTATAATGAATATTTTAGTAAGCCTTTGCTTCCAACCTTAACAAGCTTATTTCCTCTACCTATTTCATAATAGCATATATTGCCTAAAGAAATTTAGCTCCAATTATTCTCCTCTCAGAACTCTATATGATTGAATGTTGTGTTTTCACTTAGTAAATTAGGTTGCTACATCACAGCTCTATCTAGTTCAGATAGTTAGATATGAGATTTTTCAAACAGTGGGTATCTACATCATCAAGGTGCAGTGTGTTTTATCAGTGTAGGACTCTGAATATAGTATTTTATCTATTTTCAAACACTACTATTTAACTTTTTCTTCTGTATTTTAAGAAAATATACATAGCTTCTCTTGAAGAAAAGTACAGTGATTTAATTTTTAAATGCATTTGCCAACAATTTATTATTATTTTAAAAACCTAATATATATATTTAGATGATCATTTGGGGGTTGAACATATATCTGATTTGTTATTACATGAATTAGTAATGTAGAAGCACTGACATCATAACATATTGATATAGGAGAATGAAACTCCTGACCTGAAAGGTACCTGGGGTAAGTTTGTGTTTTCTAAACACAAATTCTGTCCCAAGAGTAGGACAGAAGGGGCCCCAAGGAGGTTATCCCAGGAATCTGCCATTCCTGGAACTCCTTTATAGAGAAAAATCATGTTGTGATTTAGATGTAAGGTAGAGAACATGGGAACGCACTTAGGTGGGCATGAGGTGGGACAAAACCATGGTCAACCAACAAGGTTACAAGTACCATTGCTCAAGTAGGACCAAATGGGGAAGCGAGTCACGAGAGAAAAAGGCACAACTACAGAACAGAGTTCATCTGGGAGCTGGTAGTGATTAGATTCGTGACTCTTCCTGATTTCCTTAAGGTGATGATCAATCTCAGATACTTATCCTGAGGTAGGTGAGCATTTGTTTGATCTTTGGTCTTAAAGTCTGGCCCACAGCTGGAGCATCCATCCGTCTTACACTTTTAAGCTATCTTGTCTCCTGTGCTGTCTCCTTGAGGGTCTAACATTGTCTGACTGCCTATAATATTTCCGTGTAATTCAGCTGGCTACAACAATATCAGAATAGCTATAGTTCCATTAAAAAATAAATGTGCTATATGTTATTTTATAATAAATTTGCAAAAGCATAAAGCTTAGACAAATGGTGTCTGAAAGAAATTGTCATTTAAGTTTCCCCTTTAGTAAATTCAAAGTGAAGAATTCATAGCTGATACAGCTGCTCTGCCACAACTTCATCAACTCAACCTCTTGCTCACCTATCTGAGAAGCATCCTGGGCAGAACACCATCACTGGACTTATTAACTGATGTGAGCGAGAGCTCTGCTACTCATTTCCACCCTCCAGGGAAAGGACAAAAATAAAGGATAAGAACTGAAGATCTTTATTCCTGTATTATTATTACAATGAAAGATGCTTCATATTAAGTAACTTCTATACATATTTATTTTTACATTCAGTGAACATTTTATTTGTAGGATCTCTTCTTAGATAAAGTATTTAGTTTGCTATTCCTACAGAAGAAAAAAGCAAGTCAGAAAAATTCACAAATATTGAGATGTAAATTCCATTTATTGTTTTCTCCTCCCTAATTATAACAGTCTCAGAGCTTATTTATTTGATTTTCATATTTGGAAGTCAAGAATACATTATTTAAAGACCTATTTCCTGTTTTGAGTGTGATCCACCTGCTATCAGCCAAGCTGGCTTTTACCAGCTTAGATAACTATTCATTAGAGAAGATATGACACAAAGGCCAGCAATATCACAAAGCTGAAGTGACAAATTCAGCGTTTGGAGGTGTTAAACAGTTACAGACTTCAAGGTCAAAATCTCCAGTTTTCACCTAGAAATATATAATCATTTTTTGAGATGTAAAACACAAAATAAATAAGTACAAAGCTTCTTAAAGTAGAAGCCTGTATTCATCCGTCTTGAAGTGGTTAGAGGTCAAAATGAAGAAGAAATAACATGTATGAAGCAGATGAAAAAGACGAGGAGGAGGAAGAGAAGAGGAGAGAAAGGAAATGGACATGGGGATAAGGAGAGGAACAGTAGGAAGTAGAAACAAAGAGAAATAAAAAGCAGGAGAGAGGGGAATAGAGAAAGGCTGGAGAGGGAAGAGAGGGAGGAGAACTTCTTATGTCCCAAATTTCCCTGGTGATCTACAGTAGAAGAAAAGTTCAGATGTAGGAATAAAAGAAGAGGTCTTAAAGAAGTATGGAAGATAAATTCTTGACCTACATGCTTGATTTTTAAGACAAGAAATTCATTCAGAAGAAATAATATTTTCAGAAATTTTAAATATCTTTCATACACAGTGCCCCAAAGGTATGCTTAAATTCTAATTCTGGTCTCTATGAATGTGATCTATTTAGTAAATGTTTATCTTTGCCAAACATATAGCAAAAAGTGTTTTTATGTATTGTTTTCAAGTACCTGTAACTATGTTAAGTTCTGAGATACTAAATTGAGTAATTCATGGTTCTTTCTTGTAAAAACTTTACAACTTCTTAAGATAACTACAGCAAAAACTCTCTGTCTCCTTTAAAAATCTAGGCTCTGTTGCAATGAGAATTAAACTAGTCTTCTTCACTCTGATTTTCCTGCCTATCATGAAAATATTTATTCTAAGTAGTAATCAACATATGTTTGTAGAATGAATGAATAAACAAACAGAAATGTGAGTATAAAAGGCAGTAAATCAAGATTGTGATAAAGGGAACATAAAGGTAATTCTTCACACATTACCTTGGAGGATTTGAGACTTTTTATGTAGGAGAGAAGTTTGGTCTTAAAACCTAAAATATACCTATATATTCATCTTCCTGGATTGATGCAAAAAGAAATAAAAAGAAGTTTGAACACAAGAGACATCACTTATAATGTACCACATTCTTTTTCCTTACTATATAGAACAGAGTATTAGAGCACTTGAAGGCAAAATTAATGGACAAATAAGAGTAACTTTGTTGCGCCAAACTCTCCTTTAGCTCATTCTGCAATCATAATGTGCTGTGTTGCTGCTTTTCGATGACTCTATCAGGTCTCTGCTACACTGGGCAGCCGTCCCATATCAATTTCCATCCTGATTTCAAAAGGAGTTTGCCTTGCTTCCGCTACTTCCGTCCCTCTGAATTCTGTAATGTGGCTGAATAACTAACCTAACCAATTTATTTGACATAACAGTTACGGCTTGCTTAATATTTTAAGTTTATGGGTTCACATTTCCACCCCAACCTTTCCTAGATGGAGACTATGCAGGACTTTCCAGTTATAGGGCAGTTTTACAGTTACCTCTTCAGTGTCCTTTGCCTGATATCCAAGCAGGGACATTACTGCTCATTACTGAGAATACTCCTCTGTATCACAGTTTCTACAAGATGCTTTCTACACACTTCCCATAGATCACTGAAGACATTGTTTTTTATTTTCCCAACCTTTGACTCCAACATTATTCTCATAATAATAAGTCACTCTATAGGCACTTTTTAAAATAATTTTTTAAGTTATGTAATTTGTACAGGATCTCACTACACATCTCAGACTTGTACTGATCCTCCTGTCTCAGCCTACCCAGTCCTGGGATTGCAGGTGTGCACTACCAAGCCCTGTTTTGGTGGCTGGCTCAGTGAGGTGCTAGCATGACACGTGGTACTAAGGATCTAATCCGGATCCTTGTACTAGTCTAGGCAGGCACGTAGACTACTGAGTTATCTCCATAACCCCAAGGTCATTCAATGAATATTTGTTGAATGAATGAATAAATGATGAATAAAAAATTGGTTATAAGTAGCTAACAAAGTTGATTTGGTGGTAATATATTTTCTCTTCAGGTATGCAATTTAGTATCTTTGAGCATGTCTGTAAGGCTTTTTAGTTTACGTTTTTAGTTTCTAATTGCGTTTCTAAAACTACTATTGAAATTGTCTATTGTCTACCAGAAGATCCTCCATGCTGCTATAGGTCCCAGTCCTCGGGGGCACTTTTAAGATGTGACACAAGTAGAAAGATTTTTGGTGCCATTTGGGTTGGTGACTCCATTTGGGATAGTTTGGTTCTGGAAAGTCCCACAAAAGTAGTTCTATTGGGTGGTGAAACCTTAGGTGACAGCATCTTACAATAGGAATTTAATCTTTGAGGGAAAGCTAGGCTACCAATACTTGTCCTGGACTTTCTGAAGTCTCTTCTATCAGTCCATGCCTTTATTGCCAGAGACCCCAAAGGCCATGGCTAGGCAAGGGTATACCACTAGGCAAACTCATACCACTGAAGCTCTAAGCCAAAATAAACCTTTCCTCCATGTATGTTGTTTTTCTCATATATTTTTTTTCACAGTGACACAAAGATGACGACCATGCCACTTCCCAACCAATCATTTTTGGAAGATTGGGAGCATGACCACCAAGAGACCACACTGTTCTACACCAGCTAGGGAGTGTGGCACTGTTGCACACCATTGTGAATGCATTGCTAAACATTCACAGTAAGTCCACCAAGGCATCACATGCTTTTCTTGGCTTCTAATGTCTATGCTTTTACTACATAATCTGGGTAAAACTGATCCTCACTGAAGCTGCATGGGTAGATCTGATCGTCATACCTAAAATGCAATTTTGCTTTCTTTTTGCAATGAAGCTTCCATGGCACATGATCCTAAACCACTCTTCAGATGGTGACAAGTCCCTCACCACAGTAGCAAGTTCCTATAGTAGAAGCAAAATCTTCTGCTTTCAAATTCATAGATAAATTTGTTTATAAAAACTTATTCACATGTCTCTAACTATTTGTGCCACTATCATAGTGGCTTGCTAAATATGCATGTAGTATCATGAAAACTTTTCTTTTCTGTAGCAAACAGTGTGAAATTTACTGAGGGACACCTAACTTTCCTTTTTAGATTAAGTGTGAGTTACCACTTTGAATGTTATGAATCCTCAAAGGGATGATATTGTCCCCAATAGGGTGAAAATTGATTATTGTCGGAGTGAAAAAAGAAACTTAGATACTACAACAGTATGTGGTTCTCCAAAGGATATTGCATACAATATATCAGTAATACTCATTTCATGGGGAAAGGGCAATTAGGAAAGACCCTTAAATCCTAATAAGCTACTTAGAGAGGTGATAATTTCAGCAAAATCTTCAGCAAAATGAATCTGTAGGTCTTGCACAGTACAATATAAATACTCAGCTAGATTATGTAAAAGTTTTCTGTTTCTTCCTCTATCCTGACTCTCAGTTTTAGATAGTAGATGCAGCCTAAATTTATCAACAGTTAATCTCCAACTGGAAAATCAAAGCTACCTAAAATAAATTAAAATACTGTGATGCATCTTCAAACTACTTGTATGTACCTGAGCTCATCATGAATGCAGAGGCAGATGCAAGAGGCAGGAGGACTTGGGAAGATTGCTGGTGTGTAACGGAGACCAGAGGTAACTGAACTCATGTACTGAGTGGGCTGAGAAGTCAGGGAAAAGAAAGAAGGTACATCTACACTGTAGCCTCATTTGAGTGATATAAATCCAGGTCAGGAACCTCTAGATGATAAGATACAAACAGAGTAACAGTAAATTTCTACGTTTTGTGCTTTGTTTTGTCAGTGCAGAAGACCGTTTCACTTGGAAAACAGTCCTGCGTCTCTTTATTAGCCTTCATCATCCAATCTTGATGATTTTATCCTTTAAATATCTCTCAATTATTCACTTATTTTTCCATTTCTGATACTCTTACTTCTCTGGTTCATGTGCATAACCAGGATCTTCCCCTAAAGGGCACCTGCACACATCCCTGCAGGTCCTCCTCATAGTTGGGTTTTCCCTGTCATCAAAATTCTCATAAATCTGATAACGTTAATGACTGACAATATTTTTTAGTACCTTCTTGCTCTTGTTAGCATAAAATTCAAAAGACCTTTATTGATTATTTATTTTAATATAACTTAAAACAACAGACTGACTACCCACCATTTCTGCTGGTCAGGGGTCTGGTTGAAACTGCCTGCAACCAGCATCAGTCATCCTATGGCTTGATGGGGTCGATTTGTTTCCAGTTCACTTGAGGCTGATGCTAGAGGGTTTTTTGGTTTGGTTTTGTTTTTTCACCTATTGAACAAAGACATTGTCCCCCTTTTATGGTAGATGACCTGAAACAGCAAAAGAGACAGAGGCAGAGTGACAAGGAAGTGACAGTTTTAGAAACCTTAGAAATATGCTATGCCACTGACCTTGCATCACTAGTCCCAACTAGATATTTGGAGCATGGAATCACGGGATTTCTTAGAGGCTCCCTCTGTCACCTAGGTAATAATTTATAGTCAGCTTCCAGCTGGACTCAGCATTCATCTTCATCTCACCCGTTCTGTCTTGCCACACAACCATTTAATCCTCCTGCACCATAATTTTTGGCAATAGTAGGCATGGTGTATTTTTTCTTTGCCAAACACAGAAACTCTGCTGCTGAGAGCCATAATAAATTCTAGCTCTTGGGTTAGAATTTTACCTGTGGGAAATTTATGAATGTTCCTTGGATCAGAGAAAGACATTTTTTTTTTCTGTTTTCTGAATAAACTAATTATGCAGTAAGTAATATCATATTTTAGTTGAAAGCTTAGACAATGTGCTATGCCACTGAAAACATTGGACAATCTAAATAGAGAGCATATATTATTTTACATTTCCAATCCATTTAGGAAATTAGTCAAACCATGGTAAGGGTAATTGAGACTTGAATCCATTTCTTTGTCATGTTTTACTTTATTTTCCTAGTAGCTGAAATGCACAAAAATTTTGTTTGGGAATGAAAACAGGTTTATGGCATATAGAGAAATACTCTCTGTAATGATTTACATTGTTTAGTTCTGACAAGAAATAACAGTGAGCTTAAACCATGTCAGAATAGGGCAGGAAGATTTAGAAGGATCACTGAGCAAGGTAAGCAAGCTTTATAACCCCAACCCCACTCCAGTAGAGATGGCAGCACTTAATTAGAGGTTCAATATAAGGTTAATTATTACTATCAACTGCCATATTCACTTAAGGCTTCTCCGCAAAGATTTTAACAGTGCACTGACGTTATAGAGCTTGGGATATCTAGTGATGTAACATACAAGGGTATCATCCTGATGGGACATCTATCATGCAGGGAACATTTACTACAGTGCCCTAGATACTCTAACTAGCATTATATTTTAAAAGTAGACATTGGTAATTGAACCCTCTCATACTTTTTGTGTCCTGATAAAATTTTAGTGGCAAATCACACAGATTAGCACAGACATTAGTTAGGATAGACAACATGTACCACATTAAATTTAGGTGAATGCTTTTCAAAAAAAATAGCTCAAAGATTATTTTATGAATATTCTGTATTATATTTAAGCAGATTATTTAATATTTCTGTATAATCTAAAAGAAAAAACTCTGGGCCATGCTTACCAATCAATCCAAAAGAGTGTGATTTTTTTTGTACAAGAGAAGGAAAACTTGAATGTGTAAGTTTTAAGTTTGTTAATAACTGTACACCTTACATCTTCTGGGAATAAATAGTTATCTGTCTATTGATTAATTGATAAAGGCCTTGTCTTTTTACTTTGCATAGCAAGGATCATTTGAATTCTTGACTCAAGAAGCCATTAACCCTCAAACTCATCTATATTTTGTCCATGATAAAATACAGAAAAATGTTTGGTTGAAAGTACTTACAGGATTTAGAAGAAAAGTGAGTCATATTTTTTTTTTTTTTTTTTTTTTTTTTTACCAGGCATTCTTATAAATACACAAACATTTAATCTGCAAAGGTAACATTATGAAAATGTTATAAACTTCATTTTTCTCTTTCAATTTTCATGGTTTTATAAAATTTTATTTATGTTTTTCCCCTTAAAAATATTTGCATCATAGAGAAAATACTAAAGATGACTGCTTCTTACAAGTGACTCTACCAGTAGTTTCCCAAGTATCTGTATCATGCTCACCTCTTTGTATTATGTGTCTCCCCTGCTGCCCACAGCTCACCAGCTCCTATCCACCCTAAGTCTCTCTGCACTTTGGGAGCCTGGAGTGCAGCAAATCAGGTCCGTGCCCCTGGGAGATTCCCATGAGGCTGTCATCTGGACCTCCCTTTGAGCACCACGCAGGCATTTCAAATCTGCACTGTCCAAATGATACAATACCTCATTCTCCTCTACAGAAAACTGCTATCTTTTCAGTACTTAGTTCAACCATTCTTACTTCCTGAACTACAAGGCTAAAATTATTTGAGTTTTTAATTTTTTTTCCTTAGGATCTTGCCCCATTTACCCATAAATTAAAATTTATTTTATCCTATATGTCTATGTTCAAAGCTAATATTCTGTGTCAGTTATCCATGATCAGAGATATATATGAACACCTTCTGTAGTATGTTGAAAGCCTATCTTTTTGCCTTTGCTTCAACTGAACCTAGCAGAATTATCTTTATGAACAGAAGAGCGGGCACTAGTCCCCTAGTGGAAGTGGTTTGTTATTTCCTACAGACTAAATGACTGTTTATGCAGCCAACAAAGCTTTCCAACATCTATCTTCCATAACCTGGATGCAAGATAAATAACTAAGGTCTGGATCCGAAGTATGCCTGAAAAATATGCCATTCAAAGTTGGAGCATGAGGCATGTAGTTGCAAGTGGACTCCTACCCAGGCTCCTTCCTTCTCTGTCTCCTTCCGGGTCAGTATGTTTTGAGCAGTTTTCCTCCATCCTCCCATTTCTGAACCATCCAGCCATGCACTGAACCCAAAGTAATTCTGGCTTCCTTTACATTTCAGGTGTCAAGTAGTTTTTCTTAGATCCAAAAGTGACTAAGTCTCCTACGGCACTTCCCATTTCCACTCCAATGCATGTCATGTAGCTTATTTTTGCTACACTGAATCTGTGGTGTTCCTAAAGCAGAGTAAGTGCAGTCTTGCTTCAGGGAATACTTGATTTCCCCACTGCCTTCGATATGCTTCCTGATGTTTTAGCCCTTCACATTATTAATACATCCATTCCCATGTCACCTTCTCAGGGAAGGATTTTATAACTCCTTCATCCTAAACAGTATCATCTCTACCAAAAACAAATTAGGAGACATAGCTGAGCATGAAATGAAGATGTTGTAGAAGCATACTGATATAGAGAAGAGAGGCTAGAACCCATTCTGAAGTCAATGCCACTGAAATACAGCAAGTAGATTTTTTAAAAGTTGGATGAAGAGGCACCACTGGCCATCATGGTTTACTGATCAAATTTACCCATTTGTTTCAGCTACTGTTCTTTCGCCGCTGGAATAAATAGCTAACACACAAAATTAAGGAAGGAAAGGTATATTTAGCTCATAGTCAGTGGAGGTTTCAGTCCATACTCAGCTGGCTCCAAGAAAGAATGGTGCATGAAGAGAGCACCATTCATGGTGGTGGCAAAGAGCAAGAGAGTCAAGGGAGAAGGGCAGCTCAGCAGCTAGCTAACTTCTCCTTACACTGTTATGTACATTACCTGTTACAGGGCAGATACAGAACAATAATCAATCACAAGCTCCAGAGGAGGCCTCAAGACTGCATGAAGCTTTGGGAGACTACTAAGCACAAACCGTAACACCGTGTCTCTTCTCCTTGTGGCATCTTAGGAGCCTCCCCTAAATGAGACACCTTCTCTCTAACAGAGACTGGACACATCATCTCCATCACCCTTCGGGAGGAAATTACAAAATGATGCTTCTTGATTTCTCTTTTGTGAGAAACCCAACTTATAAATACAATAAATAATTAAATAAAATATAATTGGAAATACGATATTTTCTGTTTGATTTTCTATAAATGTGAAGAAGACTATGAGATGGTGAACAAAGGGGAAGGAAAGAATTGAAAGATAATTATTTATTTAAAAACTGAATAACCCTGTATTGTTGAGACTGTCCTGCTCTGTAAGATTGAGAAGCATGGTCATAAAAATGTTTGCTTTTGAAAGGTGTCTTGGTTACCTTTCTCTCATTGCTGGAACAAAATACCTGATGTCCGGAATTAAAGAAGGAGCTAACTAAAGAAGGTTTCAACCCATGATCAGCTGGCTCCAAGGCAGAGAGGCACATGGCAGAGGGCAGCAGCTCAGGTGATTCAAAGCAGCAAGAGCAAACAGGGAGGATCAGGGGCAGCAAGTAAAGAGCAAGTCTTTCCCCTCCTTATATTACATATAGGTTATCTGGCCCAGTACACGTGTAGCACTCACACCCATAATCTTAATGTTGGACCATGAATTAAGAAGGCTGCCTCATGGCTGTTTGAGGCTGTGGGAATCAACTAGACACAAACCATAAGAAAAAGTGCCCAGAAAGAGTTTCTAGGTCCTAAAAACACAGAGGAAGGCTGTAAGGCTTCATTTAGTGAAAACCTGCAGGTTGAGAACATCCACAGCATTTAACTTCCTTTCTCTCTATTTGTTGTCTCATGATTCAGGTTTATTTTTCTAAACTTACTTTTTTTTTTTTCTCAAAGAACTGGGGATTGAACTCAGGCCCTTGTGCTTGCCAGGGAAGTGCTTATTCCACTGAGCCATCTTCCCAGCCCCTAAATTTACTTTTAACTTTACTTGTATCTCCAGGTTCATAAATGGCAGCATTAAAATGGCAGCATTCACATCTGTATGATTCAGAATAATTTTTCTAAAATTCAAGCTTATTTCTAAAATTTTCAAGTAAATATTTAATTAATTATTCACAAAAGGCTGATGTTATATACAACATCTATCACTTAAACTGAATTGCTATTTTCAGGGATTAGAAAATTAACAAAGGTACCTTGTACTGTATTCTTACCACCTGTACTTAGAAAGAAGCTCAGGATTCTAAAACAAGCTGCATATCTGCTTCAGTGTTTCTAAATCTCAATTATACAGTTTCAGAAATATTATGGTAATGCCTATCTTTGATCCAATCTAAAGGGAAAAGTGAGAAAGGAAAAATGCTGTCATAGCTCAGGGTTCTTCAAAGCAGGGCTGGAGGCAACATGTGTTTGTTAGGCTTTGCACTGGAGTGCACTTCCAGGGAAACTGAAGAGTGATTTGTCAAGGGATGACTTCTTACTCCATCTTGCTGTGTTCTATGAAGCTATAGTTCCTCTGAAGCACACCTTCAGGGAGTAAAGGGAGAAGAGCTCATTTTCCAAGTGCACACGGTGTGGCTGACTTGGCTGTGTGGAGTCCTATGGGTGAATCATCTGAGGATCCCAGGAGAAGCTGCCCTCATGCTCCCTGGCTTCCTGTAGCAGCAGTAGTGCCAGTGAAACATAGGACTCAAACTTTTCTATCAGAATCAGAACCTGAAATCAAGGGAATTTTATAGGTCTATGAATCTGATATTGTTTATCTGTGGGTCACTCGGAACAGCCTGATCTGATGGTATCTAAATATTTCTTGAATCAAAAGTGTCTGTTTAATGGGGTTACATGTAAAACAGGGCAATAGAATCCTTCAAGGCGATAGCAAATTGCCATGTTTGAAAAAGAAGTAAGGGGCACCATGAGCTTGTTGTTAACCACCAGCATGTTTCTACCAACAACATTCAGATCATTAACCCTTAGCAGCATTTTACAACTGGTGTGATCTGCTTGTTTGGTTGTCGGATAAAAATCTCAATCCTTCGGGGGTTTGAATCCCTTACATAGTGATGCTGTGTGTGGTACAACAAGTCATTTGTAGCTACTGTCACTAAGGAACCAAAGCACTAAGAAGCGTTCTAGTGAATAAACATGATGCAGACACCTCGCTCACTGCTCACTGGCCCGGCATTCAGCAACTTTGCAAGACTATGTTGGTCAGAGTTGAGTAGCTTTTTGTGTTCAACTTCATAAGTTATTTTCTGATTCACTAGCATAAGGATGTCAAATTGATTGGGTAGCTCTCAGACCATCCAGTTCAGTAGAACCTAATAGAACCTTTCTTGCACGAGAAACCATAAGCTCTAATTAGTAGACTTTGTAGATTTGGCAGATACATCCCATAACTGATGTCCCAAATACTCATCTACATTTTAGAAATTGAAGAGGGAGCACTTTATCTTAGCCATACTAGATTATTGCGTAGACATCACTAAAAGATGTGGTATGGTTGCCTGCTTGCAGAGTCATTACAGAGTGAAAGAAGATGGGTGGCTTAGATGACAGATTCATTCCACAGAGAGCCAAGTGATGGGAAATTCATGATCAGATCAGCAGGCCACTGGATAGCACCTCAGAAAGGGCATCCTCCTGGTTTGTAGGTGATTGCCTTCTTGCTCTTTCCACACATTGTAGGAACAGAGATAATGAGCTGTCACATTTTTTGAAAGGATATCAATATTTCAAATTAGAACTTTATCTTAATGCCTTTATTTCAACGTTAGATATTCTTCTGAAGTCTCTTTCCCTAAATATATTCACATTGTTGGTTAGACCTTCAACGTGCAAATCTGAAAGCACAGAATTGAGTGCCTTAATTGCATCAAAAATTCTTTATATTTTTTACTTGATATATTCATTTCTTACTATTTTAAATTTTTTTAAAGAGAGTAAAATTAGAATTAAAACAGAAAAATGTATAAGGGATACAGAATTTCACAATTTGATATATTTTTAAAGAATATAATAGTAAAGAAATAAAAGTGTTACAGACACAAAACAAAATTCCATTGAACAGCATAATAGCAATTTAACAATATTTGCTATCTTCAAATTAGTTGTTTAGGTTGTCAGATATAAGCCTGAAAGATCACTTAAAAATGTTATAAGAAATTAAAAAGAAAATAAAATGAAAAGAAGAAAAAAAAAAAGCATTAACTGCTCCTTTCAAAAGATCAGCAGAAATCAGCAGGAGGGTCATTTAGCTGGAAGTTCAGATTGATTGTACCTCAGAGAGAGCAAGGTAAGATGAGTAAATCTCATGAAAAAAGAAGACAAAAAGTTCTTATGTGGCAATGTGTGGGACACCAAGTCCACTGTCTGCCAACTTGTATGCCCTTTAGAATAAAAAATAAAACAAAATGTTAAGACAGCGCCGTGTAAGAAATGAAATATCATTGCTTTCTCTGAGAGACAAACGAGTATGTGTAACTGAAATTCCATTAAATAGTCAATAACTGCACAAACTATTCTATTGAAGAATCAGCATTTTTATCTTTTGCCAGCAATGTAGAAGTTCAAGCATTAGTGTCTGTGGCAATGCTGATGACATGAAACCATGATATTAGAACCACTCATAGTTGTCAACCTCCAAAGCCACCCTTCATGGGCCCCCGAGTAAAGATTATAGTAGCCAAAGGCTGAAGTCAGCTGACACACCCAAGGTTAAGTAATGGGAGCCCCTCCTTAGTTAGATGCCATGTGGAGGTCATTACTATGCTTTCTATATGTATGGTGTATAGAAAAACAAAAAAAATGTGTGTGTTCTACCCAGATTAGTTTATTCTCAATTTTCAGTCATTCTTCTAATGAATAATTTAAGCTATTAACTTCTTTGTAGGACTTTAAGTGTATCAGTAAGATAACCAAGTTATGGTATGGAATGAACAACTTTCCTGAGCTAGCTGCAACTTGTCTCATTAAGAAATGACCCACTTTTAGCCCCTACTGACATTATAACAACAGTTTTATGTAAAAGATCTGACCTATTTCCTCTTTTGCCAGTCAGCCATAGATGTGGGTTTAAGCAGGAATTAGAGCAGATGTGAAAGTACTTGAGCCATTTACTCATATAGTTTACTATGCTTTTGACTCTGAACTATCTTAAAGATTGATTTCCAATTAAAATGGAATACTGTAAGACATCTGACAGTAGTTAGCTTGTTGGATCTGATAATATATAGCTTCTGTCTTTTCTCTGGAGAAAAAAATACTGATTTTACAGTCAAAATGGTCAAGATTTGGGGCACCAATTTGAGTTGCATGATATTTACTAATTATATATCTATCTATCTATCTAATATACAATATATATCTAACCATTTATGTTTTGAAAATCTGTAACATATGTATCATTGTATGTTACCCTGCTTATGTCATTTTTGTCTTTATTTTTGCTTCTATTTTTCACTCTTCAGGTTAAAATACAAATAAATAAATTTTAAAATAAAGTGATCAAGATCCTTACAAAATATGTGACAATACGGACCAAGATTGTTAGTAGAACTCTGGACTAAAAGTAAAATATTTTGTTCTTGACATATCAGAGACCTGATTTGATATCTTCTTATGGAGAGGATTAAGAAATGCAATTTTTGTTTTTATTAAGAGCCATACAAGAGCCAGGTTTGGTGGAACACACCTGCAATCCCAGCACACAAAAGGCTGTGACAGGTTGGTTGTGAATGTGAGAAGAGACTGAGCTAAAAAATGAGTTCAGGGCCAGCCTGAAGTGCATATTTCAAAAGGAGAGAGACAGAGAGACAGGGAGACGAGAGAAAGAGAGAGAGACAGAGAGAAAGACAAAATGCAAAAGAAAAAGAAAGACAGAGCTGTATATCAGGGACTGTTGATAATGGCCAGTAGCTGGGAGTTGTGGTCTATCTTGTCGTACCCTCAGTCCCCGCGATCTTTCCCTCTTTTACACTGATATCAAACTCATGAATTAAAAAATGAGAAGGGTAGATACTTCCCCCATACATCACTAATGCCACCTTAATTGATGATGACAATATATCCTGAAATTTTCTTCAGATCAGACACTACTTCTGAATTGTGCTATTGGATACAGAGGTGGGGTTGACTGTTTCAGAGGGTTCCACTTTAACTTTCTGTAATAATGGCTGTAATTTCACTGGCAAGGAAAATATGAAAGTTCTTCCAGGTTTTAAGTGTAATAAGCCCAATTAAAATAGTCAGGAATTGTATTAAAAATCATACCTTGGTTCCCTGGATGCACTGGGTCTACTCTGAAATGGTCTTAGGCTGCTCATTCTTTCTTTAACCTCCATTATCCCCATTGAGCTCAAGTGCTTCACTGGAATTGTGGGGTCTGATTACCATTCAAGCAGTATATCAAAGAGCATTCAAATTATCTGAAGTATCCCATTTCCTTAGCACATGATTTCCTGTGTAAGTGGCTCAAGCCACTGTAGAGCATGGTGAAAGGTTTAATTGAACAGGTGCATTTATGAGAATGGGTAGTCTGACTTCAGAGCGATGATGCTTTACCAGTAATCAATACACTGAGGACTAGCCTTAGATATTGAAACTGAGAAAAGGTCAGTTTTTCATATTATAATAAGATCTTACAAATTTTCAATTATTTATAATCTATTTATGAAAATCAGAGAACATTTTATTATCTGCTCATATGAGACAATTCCTCAGCAAACTTCTAACTTTCTGTCTTGGATTAACAAGGACACATACCAGCGAGTCCATCCCTCAAATATTTTGTAAACATCCTCATTAGGGGTTTTATGCTGCCTTAGTGAAAGAATCATTTCTCACATGAACTGCAAAACATGGGTGAGATCTGAGGTTTTATAGTAAGTTTATTAATATATTCCCACAAAACAAAGTCTTTACTTTTTTTTCTGTGTGGCTCAGCTCACCCTGGGGGTAGGGCTGGCATGGAATGTGGTGCCAGGGATCAAACTGCAGTCCCTGCACTTGCCTAAGCTTGCCTACGCAGGTGCTTTAGACCCCCAAGTTATCTCACCAGCTCCCAAGTCCCTTCTTAATAATTAAGGGTATTTATGATATTATCATCTTCTTTACTGAAGGCTAAGCTACTATCCTAGATTTAAGACTAATTGTAGGACTTATTTAAGGTGTTACATTGTAGGAGTAGTTCTAATAGATATTTTTACAGAATATTTAATCAAGTTCATATGTGATCTTTGTCAAGTAGTTTTATTCTTCAACTATCTACATATATGTCTCTGTGTGTGTGTGTGTGCATAGATAGATTTAGATATAGATATTAGGTATGTACTATATACTATACATACACTATATGTATATACTATTTATTATAAATATACGTATATGTATTTTTATACTGTAGTATAAACTAATCATCTGTATATATATACATATCTGTATATATATATATCTATATATACAGATGTCTATATTTATGTCAAGATCTCTACCTGAGGTCCCATAGAAATGCTGACCCATTTCTAGGCTCTAGACATTAGCCTAGAAGTAATGTCATTTCTATTTTCTAGATCACATCACACCTGTACTTTATCTGAATTAATAATTTATAATTAATAAAATGTTAGTGAAAATTATGCGGGAGAACATGTCCACACTGACTTCAGATTTCTTCACAAATAGTCAAAGCCCATTCTGATCGCATGATTTATGAGCTAACTCTTGCTAGTAAATTTATTAGCCTGGGTACCTTTAAAATATCAGCTAAATGTGAAAGTTTATGGGGTGTCAGCCCTTGAATGGGATACAAAGTACCATGCATGCATTGAGGAAAATGTTTCAGTAAACAAAAGATGAAGGAGAATACAAGAGGGCCAGGAAGCTAGCTCAGTGGTTTAAAGCGCCTGCTTAGGCAAGCTTAGTCAGGCTCAGAGGACCAAGTCTTGATCCCCAACCCCACATCCTGCCCCAGCCTGCCCTCTGGGTGGGCTGAGCCAGCCAAAGAAACAAAAACCGAAAAACACAACAACAACAATAAAAGAAAAATACAGGAAAGTGTACTATGTATGCACACTAAAAATAGAAATATTCAATTTAGATGGCTGTCACAATAGAGCCCCAATAAAGCTATTACACATTTAAAACATTGTTTGTGGGGCAATGAGGGCAAAGGAATTCCCCTAACATGCTAGCCACCTCCTGGTGTGAGGTTACTTGTGAGGACACTGACAGGGGAGAGCCTCAATAGGATCAGGGGAGTCCAGTGGGAGGTGAGATGTGGGTGTGCAGAGTACTGGAGCAGCTCCAGTCCAGACCCAGAGCACAGCTAGCCGCTAGCAGGCTGCTCCAGCCAGAAAGCACAGCACAGCACTTAACTGTGACCTGCAGATTATGTGTGAATTACAAAAGTGTGTATAAATTAAGGTACAATAGGTAACATCGAATAAAATCGTATATTTGTTGTTGCTATTATTATTACTATTATTATCAATAATAGCTTCAATTAGAGAGGCAGAACTGATCAGAAAGACAAGGAAAAGAAATAAGGAGCATGTAGGGTAAAAATTTATGTCAGAAAACAAAATGAGTAGAACTATACTATGTATAGGTAAAAGTCCACAAAATACTAGAAAAAGAATAATTTTATTCATTTGCTTTAATACTGAAATACAGCAATATTCATCCTTTTTTATATTTTACCTTGTTCAGAGTGAAATTTCAGCCATTGTTTGGAGTAAATATGTAATATTTTTAATAGCTATTTATGCAATAAAAATACGAAACAATGATAAAATCATGTATAATAATGACTCAAGTCATGATAACAATTTTGTTCCTAGTCTAACAACTTTTAAATTTTATAAAGGAATATAAAATTTATATCCTCTATAAGTCTATTAAAGGACAAAATATAAGTGATAATAATATTAAACTGTAAGTTAATATTGTTTACCTAGCACACATCATATTTTATTTTACATGATACTGACAGCCTTAAAAATTTCAGGTGCAAGAAAGAAGGGGAAAGATATATATGTAAGAACACAGGGTAGCTTGGAGAATTATACTGCTGATTTCTGCTGGTCTTGAAAGAAAAAAGTTAATGGTTAATTATATTGTAACTTATCTGACCAATTTTGCACACTTACATGTGGTAGTCTGAAAAGCTAATTTGAAGAAAATAACATGCAATAGAACAACCACTGTGGAATTCTTACTATTTAGTGAAATTCTGTATCATTTCTACTCTTTCAATATTTTTTAATTCTCTTTAAAAAGAATAAATTCGAGGTGAAGATTTGTAAGCAACACATACACAGAAGCTAGATCCGCGCTCGGGCAGTGTGGCAGTGAGCACAAATGATACAGTACTGTCAAGCTGAGCAAATACAATCTGACCTGAATTAAATAAAATTAAAATCCAGCTGATGAAATACACATAGCATGAAAGCATTTTCATTTATAACTATGATTTATTCATTAATACAGATTTCTACCAGGGTTTAGAGCAACTAATAGAGGGTTAAGCTGTAGGCCCCTTTAAAAACAGCCAATTTATCCTTTAGTATGCAGAACCAGCATAGACCTTGAGACTTTGTTGCTTCTTTCTGTGTATCTTTTGGGTATGAAGATGAAGATAAGAGTTTATATTGAAGTTTTTAGTTAGAACTTTTCCCCAGTTTTAGCAACGTATCTATCAATCACATGCCAAAAGCACTTTATAAGGAAACTAAAGAAGCTAGTCTGAATTATTTAGTTCCTGTCACTCTGGATCTGACAGTATCTTTATATTCCCCCACATTGTATAATTTGTGCATATAGAAGTTGCTTTGTCCTCAGATATTAGAAGATAGGCCAGTAAAATACATACCTCCCATGCAAGTCTTTTAGGAACTTAAGCAAAGACAGAAGCGTGTATTTCTTCTCATTCCTGCAGTTTTACTTGGGAATGCTTTACTCCATCTCTGGCAAGTGATTCAGTCCTGTCTTGAAACTTCAATCCCTATTCATAAAGCAAACATTTAACATGAAGGACGGCTGAGCTCCTGTCCCCTGGGGTAAGTTGCTGTTAAGCGTTATGGTAACAGTGTCTTGTACCGACCCTGGAGGGGCAGGCTGACTTCCTGAATCCTACTGCCCAGGTGTCTTCAAGCTGCTGTGCTCCACAGGAAGTTCTATTGACAGGTGGTTGAGAGAGAGACCCACATCCACTACTCTGTCGAGGGCCATCAGACAAATGTAAATCAATACTTCCAGTAATGTTTTACTGTACGTTTTTACTTACTTTTAACTCCCTTATTTTCATTGTAGCAGCAAATAGATTTACAGAAGCTTACTTGGAAGAAAGATATGTTGCTTTTACATCAGTAAATCCTTTGATCCGCATATATAATTGAACATTCTTAAATAGATTGGCACTTGATATTAGTCTATAACCCAAACACCTCTTAACATCTCACTCCTAATAAGAAAACAAATGCATAATTGAGTTCATATATTGATCCTTTAAACATCACAGGTAAACATCTCTGCAGTAGAAATGTGTATAGAACTAAATATTTATATTTTCTTCAATCTTCCCAATGATGCTCAGGCATCAGAAAGCTCTTTACTATAAAATCTCCGTTTCACATTGTTGAACAGATCTCTTTCTGTTTTACAAGTGCTGAAACATAAGAGAGAAATCCTGTTATTTGGGAACGAGCTATCCGCACATACTAGGTAGCACTCATGGTATCCCTGCTCCCCTCAGGCTTATTCTGACTTTTACTAAACAAAATATGAGAAGACAGAAACCTAAAAAACTTGAAGAAAATCATGAAGTTATGATGTATATTTTGACATCGTTCTCTTAAGAACTAATACTTTATGGAAGGTAGAGCAGAATTAATTTTATTTTTGGTATGAAAGAAATATATGCCACCTATTCAAGCTAGATAAAGAATAAATAAATTTAGACAGAAATATATTTGCATTGAAGTAGGCTTAGATAAAACTAGAAACAAATTTAAATTCCTTTTTAAATTTAATTTAGATTTCTTTCATTTTTGTCTTGTAGAGACATGATAGAAAGAAAACTGGAAAGCTTTCTCTCATCTCTAAAATAGTTAAGAGAGGAGATAAATTGCCATTTGGAGAAACAGAAACTCAGTTGAACGTGTACAAATTTTTTAAAAATCTGATTTTTGGTCAATTTAAGCTTGTAGTCTTACTCTAAATAGCAAGTATAGTGTGTGTTTCATAGTGTTAATGCCTTAAAAGGAACACTTCCAAAGTAGATGAATGAGCTGCACATGGTAAAATGGTTTTCGCAACTGGAAAATTCTTTGGCTTGAAATTTCTTCTAGCACTGAACATATTGGTGAGAAAAATGAAAAGCAAAACTGTGTTTCATTCAGTGAAAAAACAAACACATGAAATTATCACTGAGATATCTTAAGGTAAAATCAGATTATCTTAATTAGTTAAGAACTATTTCAGCCAAAATTTAATCCTAATATTCTGGAAATACATGTACATACAATTTTGGGGAAAAAAATGGCATTGATCTCTTAATCTCTATTCTCTTTTGCCAATTTCTGAAATGTGTCAAGCAAACTGAAATAATATACAAGAGTATGCAAATACACAGATTATAGACAGAAATTTGGTAGAGACCTGTGGCTCTGTCTGGGCACTTCACAAGAGGGAAGGCAGGAGGGAATTTAACTAAATAATTTCCCTTCTAGTAGACTTCTGTCTAGAAATGTTTGTAGTAACTCCTAATAAATGCTTAAATTATTACATAAAACATAGATGAACTTTACAGAGTAAAATTATTGGTTTAAATTAAATATTTGTTGAATCACACTTCTGGAGTTCACAGTACCAAGAGTCTAGGGATTAGGATTACTCAGCCATTGCTTTCGTGCTTTCTCCACCTTCCAGGCATGACATGGCCAGAGATAAATAGAGACATGCAGCCCATTAGTGTTCTGCAGATTTGGATGCCTGCTGGGCTAAGTGGAGACATTGAGATCAATTTTCAAAATTAATATAGAACAAAGAAAATAGTTTTATAAGAAGATTAATTGGTGAGGCATCGCTAATTGGTGGTAGTCTTATTGCAAAAGCTCTATGACAAATATCTATTAATCGGGGGTCACATAGAGAAACATAGAGAAAGCATGACTATGGAAGCATTTTGTTTGCTTTTGTTTGAAAATTGTCTGTTGTACTGTATTACTAACACCTTTAAGAGCAGAAGTTGGATTGGTGCCACTTTTTAGCTTCACTGGTAGATGACACAATGTCTTGTACTTGCCAGAACTGGAATGAATTCCTTTTGCATCACCAATTTCTTTGAACGTTGAAGAAAATGTGTGTTGTGTGTATGTGTGTACTTATCATTCGGTAAATTTTGCCAAACCAGTGGATACGTGAATAGAAAATGGTGGTGAATACAAAGTGTGACATATTTATAGTGTCAAGTTTCAACTATTTTTAAAGAATCTTTATTTCATTTTTTTTTAAGGTTTTTTTTGTGTGTGTGCGTGTGTAGGGTCTCAATATTCAGCTTGAACTCAGTGATTCTCGTGTTTTCTTCCTCCCTAGTACTGGAATTGCAGGCGAGTGCCGTCACGGCTGGACTCCATCTCCCGGTCAGCGTGCCCAAGGGCTGGGTTGGTGCGTCATGTGGGGCCAGGGTTGGATCCTGGGCTTACCTAAGAAGTGCTTAGTCTGCGAGTTACATCGCTCGCCCTACTTCATTTATTTATAAAGTTCTCATCTCAGAATAATGTGTTTTTCTATAAAATAATATTTGGAAACATTCATAAAAGGCTGTTTAAAAAACACTTTAGCTTCTATAATAAAAATCATTCAGTATCAAGTACTATGTTATGAGCTTTTTTCATTACAGTGTGTTCATTGTAAATAAGCACAGTGAGGTCTCTGCTTTTGTGACATGTGAGGCATGAACATAACTCTATTCAGCATTTTCTGGCAATTTATTAAATTAAAATATGGCATGTAAAGAGCTTAACAGTGCTACTGTCTTTATCTCAACAAGAAAAAAGCAAAATAAAAAATGAACAACTGTTCTTGAATCCTTCAAATAAGTTGCATGACAGGAAAAATACGGGGGATGTATTAAAATGAAAAAAAAAAAATCACACTTTGACATTTAACATTCAGACTATAGAAAACCAAAGACAAGAAATGTGAAGCAGGAAGTACAGAGAATCATGCACATTCAACAAGATAGGATGAGAATTGTGTCACTTTTCTATCACAATCTACTCAATTAAGAAATGGGTGAAGTGAATATCTAGCATGTCAAAAAAACATAAAACAGGAAATCTTTATACATAAAAATAACCTTCAAAATGAAGAAGATTAGGCTTCTCAGATAGAAACTGAAGCAGAACATTGAAATAAGTTTGTCCTGTTTGATATGCTGAAAAGTTCTTGCCTGAGAGTGAAAATGACAAATTTAAAAAGCTAGAATTAAATAGAGAAAAAATATTTGTAAGAGACAAAATCATGACAAAATAATTTGTTTTTTATACTCTACTGATCTGAAAGATAGCAAGTTGTTGAACCATACTAATATTGTATTAGGGAACTGGATAATTACAAAGCAGATAAGTGAAATGAGTAATAACTCTACCCTAAGAAAAGAGAAGAAATCATTAGAAATACTGTAGGCCCAACGAGATAACTCAGGGGACTAAGCACCTGCTTAGGAAAGCACGGGAACCAGAATTCTATCCCCAGCACCATAGGCCACGCAGGCCCTGCCCATGGGCACATTGAACCAGCCACCTGTGACCGGCACTGGTGGCGCATGCTTCTAATCCTGATGTTGGGGAGACTGAAAACAGGAGGTCACCACGAATCTGAGCAGTATAATGAGACTTGGCACCAAATACATAAATTTCAAAAAAGAAATATTTCTATGAGCTACCTACATTGCATTTAAGGCAGAACCATACAAAGTCATTAGAAGAGAAATTAAAATAATCTTAAAATGTATACTATAAACTCTAGATTCCCTGCAAACATTTTCAGACTCTTATTAATAGGCTAAAAAACAGACTCAGTGAAATCTTATGTCATACTCAATGAAAGCATGAGATGGCAGAAAAGAGAGAAAAAAGAAGCAAAACAACTACATGCATAAAATCTACAAATATTCTAGATTAATATACTTTTGATATGTTAATTAAGACAGATTGCCAAGATGGATTAAATTATAACACCCAGTTGTCTGTTGTCTGTAAGAAAACAAACTTACAAGTGATTAATTATATTAAAAAATTGCAATTTATATAGCATATATGTTGTAGGCTGTTGGGCTGCTGTAACAAAACGATACATACTGGGAAATTCCAACAACAGACTTTTATTTTGTTACAGCCATGGCATCTGGAATGTCCACGATCAAGATGCTCTGAATACACTACTCTTGGCAAAAGCTCTCCTCCTGGACTGAAGATCACTGCCCCTTTCTGTGAGTTTGCAAGGCCTCCACTCAGCACAATCAGGCAGACAGAGAGATCTTTCTCCAGACACTAACACCTTCGTGGGGAGTTCACAGCCACAGCAAGGTGAACCCCTAATCACTTCCCAAAGGGTCTGCCTCCAAACACTGCCACCCTGCGTGTTGGGGGTTAGAGCCTCAATGTGTAAATCTGGGCAATCCAAACTTGCAGATGATAACATATCTTACGTCAATCCCAATAAAGTTCAATTAGCTATATTAATCACTAGTCTTTTTAATTCCTGAGAAAACCGTCATCAAAATCAGAAACCTCAGAGGTACAAAATAATGAGAATGCTGATTGTCCTGGAAGACATAGCCACTTCCAATTCGTGTACTTCTAAAAGCATTGCATCACAACAGGTGGAAGGATCAACAACCACTCTTGTAATTGGATATTTCAAAACTCTTATTTAAATAATGAATAAATTAAACACCATGGGAGATAGGTACTCACAGAAATAGAAAATCCCTTTTCTAAAGATGCTTGCATTCTAATTCTTAGGGCAAATGTAGGCACACAGAGGTTAGTACATCAGATCATGATAAATGCTAGAGAAAAAGCAGAGACAAGGAAGTAAGAACATAAAGGGGTGAGTGATATAATTTCCATTTCAATAAATATATCATAAAAAGACATGAAGAAAAATGGCAGTTTGTGAAACAAAGAGACACCTCCGGTGGTTATTTGCCTGGATGTTTGGAGAAAGCCATACAGTTCAGCTGGTTTCATAACTATCCATTAGTTCACCTGATCTTCCTTTCATCATTATCTTCATCTTTTTTTCGTTTTTTTTTCAGAACCGGGGATTGAACTCAGGCCCTTGTGTTTGCCAGCGAAGTGCTTATTCCACTGAGCTATTTCCCCAGCCCCTATCTGCATCTTTTTAATGGCTGCTTTTTCATAAGTGCTTATTGTATGCTGGATAAAAATGCCAGTTGCTTCATATTATTATTATTACAAGATTTAAGCACAAAAAGGACCTTCAAGGGGTGTTTTATTCCACTTGCTGAGAAGGTCAGTACATCTGAAGCACACATGGAACTCATTTTAGTCTAGTCTATATTACTTGTTTGGGAAGGGCACTGAGTCTAATTTGACTTCTTGCCTAAAGGGTGCAAGTGTGTTCCATTTTATTTCCCAGAGTTTTTTGTTTTAAATGGAATCACCATACAATTGCCATATTTGTGTACTCATTCTGTCACTCGTAGTTATCCTGATATTTATGATAATGCAGCGTGAAGTAAAGTAGATGAGTTAATGAAGCACAAATTATGTCTCCTCCTAAAACAGGACTGAATGCAGACTGAGGTGCCGCGAGGGTACTGTGCTTCGGGGTCAGGCGGCAGTGAGGAGCAGTGATGGCGATGTACCTTTCCTTTGCCCATCTGATCATACACCAGGAGACCATAATTCTATCATACTTCGGCAGAGCATGAACAATCAGAACAGAGGATTTTAAACTTCGACCAAGAATTGTTTATTTTAATATTTATTTAAAAAATAGTTTCAATTTCATGTTTTAAATAGATCATAGAGGTTACAAGAGAATGAATTTGGAGTATACATATAAGTTGAAAATGTTCTAGTAAATTTTGCAGTATGAATATATACCTCACCCAGAAAGTTCCCTTGAACCACCTTCTAGATTAGTAGTGAGAAAAATGAAAATTTAAAGTAATTAAGGAAAAGTGTTTACAATACGATAAACCCTCCTTAGCCCATCATTTATCAACTCCAAAGAAGAAAAATAACTATTTCAGTGTCTGTGTTGGTTAAATTTTAAAACAATGAAGTTCTTAGCTTTTTAAAAATGTAACGCACATTGTTGAACGATTCCTAGGAAAGCAATTTTGTGGAAAATATCTTCCAAACTTTATTAGATACTTGAAAACCATCTGTTTCATGGGATAGATTCAAATACAAAAATTGACCCCTGGTGACACCCTGTGTTTAATTCCTAACACTGCCCTATTCCCCAAAAGAATTAACCGCTTTCAAGAGACTTTTTGCAAAGTTGTATTTTTCCCCTTAATGGACACAATTTATAATTATTCAGGTATCATGCCTAATAAATTAAACAGACATCTAATCTGATTTGACAAATTAATAGATGAACTTCTGAAAACTTTACTGATTTAGTGGCCATTAAACCATATGTTCCTTGATAGAATATAATCTTTCATGGGTTATAGGCATACATTTTGAGATTTATTTTTCTATATTAAGCAAATAGTCTATATTTTTTTCTATTTGACTTAATTAAATTTGGCTAGGGCCCCAAATTATAGATTTATTGATCATATATCACCTAATATGTAAGACATTTGAGATCACTTTAAAATAAGGCACTCAATTATTCTGGGAGTAGAATTACATTTTTAAATTATGTAGAAATTGGTTTTATTAGACCATGTGTGTTAACTTGTACTTTTGAAAAAATAACTAATGAAACTAATTTTCAGACCTAGAAAGCTACAGAAAAACGATGCCAATGGATGAGAAATCTAAACCTTGTTTACAAATTAGCCAGTATTTGATGTGTTACACAGAGCACATATATATATATATATACATACATACATATATATATATATATATATATATATATATATGAGTTTATACATATATGTATATGTAACTATACATATACATAGATGGAGAATATATATTCCCCCAGACATATAAGATTTAAAACATTTTAAAAGGTTTCATAAGAAATTAATGAAATGCATACTTGTTTCTGATGGTGATTGATATCTAGAATTTTAGAGCCTTATTAACTGGTGTAAAAGTGACAGTGGCACAATACAAAGTTAAATGATCTGCCAGGGGAGTTTGCTACAATCCACAGACAGAAGAGAATAAAAATGTTTGATCAAGGTCACACCAGGATTAACTCTATCTCTGAAAAATAGTGCCAAGGGATGGCTAATAACCACGCGGAGCAGACAAGATCTTGGTTTTATGGTCTCACCTCAAAGACCCTCACACACTCTACCTTATAATTAATTTACCTCAGAACAGAGGAAGGTTAAAGCAGCAGGGATTTCAAAGGAAGCTTCCCATTCTTCAATTATGCCCACAAGAAAACTCAGTAGGTTTTCATTTACTCATATTTTAGCCATGATTCTTAGAATAAGAAAAATAATTGTTAATGTAATTCAACAGTTTCTTTCATTTCCATTTCCTTTCATTCATTGCACCTCTTTCCTCCCTTCTTTGGTCCTTCCCTCCCATATTTCCATTCTTGTTTTTTTTTTTTTTTTTCTCTCTTTTACTTGTTTACTCTTTTTTCCTTGTTTCATTATTTTATGTTTTTAAATTGGACCATATTAGGACAGTAAGTTAATATTTCAGGAAACAAAACTATTATTTCTGTTTTAAGGTACAATGTTATATGAATCTTTTTATGGTATTTTGAATTGAGCTACTATTAATAATTAGCAAAGAAAAGAACATCTGTTAATTCTCCAGTTAGCTAACTAGCTGAACCAAAATCTCTATATTTCATAGAGAAAGTGCAAAGGCACAAAGGTTAAGTCTATGAGAAAGTGGTACTAAACTCTCTATGAATTTTGGTGCTACCATAAGTGGCTCTCCTATATTGGTGGTTTCCAAAACTAGAAAGATTTTCTTTGTATAACAGCCTACCAAGTTACAGCTGCTTTGACTTAAGACTCGGTTATAACCTGTTTCAACTTACAATCTACTATACAGACTTATTATCCATTTTTTGTAAATTTTTTAATATATTTTGTTGATAGAGACTTTGTGTCTTTTTCTTTTCTTACTTTTTAAAAATTTTTTTTCTGGTAAGGAATCAAACTCATGACCTCACATTTGCCAGTCAGGAACCATGCCACTGGCCTACATCTCTAGCCCCCTTGTATCTTTTTTTTGTAAAGTATTCTACACTTTATTTATACAGTACTGTGAATTTTCTGATTATACTATACTGTACCTTTATATTGTTATGCATTTTAGCATTTAATGTAAGATTTATGAAAATAAAAGTAAACTCATCAAGTTTGAGTTTTTTGACTATTTATTTGTTCTTGACATTGTAATGCACATAATGTATATGCTTCCTCATTTGGTCACCCTTTCATTCAATGGCCTAGTCACAAGACCTGACCTGAATCCATAACTGAGGAATGCCTATAAGGAATAAAGATATGACTATTGTTTTCTATAGTTAATTACAGGTGAGCTTTTTAGCATTAAAAATCTTTATTTCTTTGTGTATGTTATATTTTATTAGAAAATTATTGACTCATTTTGTTATACTTCTAATAGCTATAAACATTTTACATAATAACGAAAAGGTACCTCTTTGCACTTTCAAGTTCTAAACACACACACACACACACACACACACACACAATGTACTAAAAAGTCAGAGCTCCAAACAGGACCTGTTTTCATTTATGATATAGTATTCTTTTAGTATATATGTATATGTATATAGAATATATATTTTCCAAGAAAATTTCATTTTACAACATGGCTTTCAGAAATTTAGGAAAAGGTGATAATTTTCTGAATTTTAGGATTATGTCATGAAAGATGCAGCTTATATGCAAACCAAATTCTACCAGGTAGATAATCCATGAATACTGATACATTAATTGTTGTTAGATTTCCAAGAACCTACCAGTATACTAATACTACAAGTTTATCCTATATTTATTAAAAGTAGATTTTCATGCTTTTGTGTGACAGGTAATTTGCTTGGTTTTTAATTTTTATTAATTAGTACATATTTGTGATACTTAATGACTGCTTTTACTGTGGAATTTTAATATCTTAATTAAATTTTTGCATCCCATTCTCTTTCCCTCCTCCCCCATTAATTCCCTGGAAGCCCTCTTCCATCTGAAGTAGATTTATCTCTCCTTTTCCTTTTATCTTTTATTTTGCTGTTTACTTATACTTTGGATTTCTCACATAAAAACATATCATATTTAAAGTTATGCATCTGGGAGGGCTGGCCAGATACCTCAGCAGACTAAAGCATCTGTCTAGGCAGAGGCACAGTGGCTGGGGTTCAATCTCCAGAGAGCTGTGCCGGCCCCGCCCATGGGGTGCCCTGAGGCAAGGAAATTGAGACTGGGTATGGTGGTGCATGCCGTACTCCTAGTGCTTGGGTGGCTGAAAACAAGAGAATCACTACAAGTCAGATCTACATGGTGAAATTCTGTAAGCCCTGTACTAAATACAAAATAAAATAGAATAAAATAAATAAAGTTATGTGTCTGATTTATTTTGCATAATATTATGTTTTCAAGAGGCACTCATTTCCATAATGGTTTTAGTAGTTTACATTCTTTATTTATTTTTGTTTGTTTGTTTGTTTTGAGACAGTCTGTGTGTATAGTTCAGGATGGCTTTGAACTATTTAGCTCAGGCTGGCCTGGAACTTTCAGCTATCCTCCTGTCTCAGCCTGCTCAGTTTTGGGACTACAGTTATGTACCACCGTACTGGGCTTTTCTTTTTTTTTCAAAAATAATGAAACAATGCATCGGCAAAAGTCAAACTGTGAAATAGTGAAGGACTACTGTATTTTAATTCTCCTTGAAGTATTTCATATAGCTCATCTAATAGACATGTATTTTCTCATCTGACATCCTTTAGATCTTGAATGGGAGACTTGGAAGTGTTTGAGGGCATTTTTGTCTTGTTGATAATGTAATGTAATTAATATAATATAATGTAGATGTTTTGAGGTTAATGCTGAGTTTTCAAGTCATATAGAATGAAGAAGTTGTTTATATGAGGGTCTCTTTGGTTAGATTCTGTTTTCCAATGGTATGTTTGTGGCTTTATGTATCTAGGAATCTTGTTTCACTCTACAGACCACTATACTCAATTTAATTATTTTGCACAGATTCATGATGTAAAGACCACATTTCCCCTGACCATAACAGTGTCAATAGAATCAAGTATATACTGATGATAAACATTAAAACTTTTCTTAATAATTTTACTCCTTTTTCAATACTCCATACGGACTACATTGTTGTATGATTTGGGAATTAGGGGAATTGAAGAGGTTAATAGGTAAAAAAGTAAGACAAGTATTTGGATTCTATTGGAGTTATTTCATAGCTGGAGTAAGGCACTATTGTAGAAGAGGTTTAGATGAGTTTTGTGTAGGCAGGAAGATGTATGCAGATAGTCAGCAATGTCTTTAGTGGTTCAGGAAGGAGTGAGACTGCTGCTGTCAATGTTTGTGGATAGCTTTATTTTTCTACTCAAAGACTATGTTAACGCTTACCTGTTCTGTCCTTACATTGTAGTTTTTCTTTACATCACTAGTTAATCTTCATTATCTAGTGAACTTATACAGTTCCCAGTAATATTTATACCATTGGAGATGGTGAGAAGGAGGGGAAAGGTGAGAAAATGAGATAGCATGAAGTAGGGAGGAGATACGAATACAGTGGGAGAGACCTGAAACAAAGATGAAAGATGCACTAAACCAAGGAGCGAGTCAAAGAAGAAACAACTGACACTTACAGCATTGTATTCATCAAATACCAATAAAGAAGAACCAAAACAGAGAAGAATAAGGAAAAGAAAATAAAAATAAAAAGAAAGAAAACAGGGGCTGAGGAGATTGCTCAGTAGAATAAGTGCTTCCCTGGTAAGCACAAGGGTCTGAGTTCAATTCTCAGTGAAAGAAAGAAAGAAAGAAAGAAAGAAAGAAAGAAAGAAAGAAAGAAAGAAAGGCAAGGTGGATATTAAAAATCTAACCAAGTAGCAAGGATACAATAACTACAAGTACAAAAATAGCAGTATAAATAAGAATAAAAGTCTTCACTCAGCTGTTTTGAAAATGACCCAAATCTTCTTCACAACCCTCTTCATTGGTTTCACTATCTGTTTGCAGTCAGCCATGTAGTTTCCCTGTAGGCCAGAAGTTGCTTTGAGAACTACTGCTCCCTCTGATTATTACTTGGTTTTGTACCCTGCACAGGACCTTTTGAAGACCTCTGCATACCTGACTATTTTGAGCAATCGGAGTGAGGCAAATATCACGGTCCTTTCTATGTCTTACCTCCCCAGGATTTCTGTGCTTCTTATATCTTTTTAAAAGCTGCTGTCCCAGGTGCTGACCCTTGAAGATGTCTATCTCTTTCAGTTTCATGCATAGAAAGACCAGGAGGGCACTCTGTCTCTCATGGTTCACAGGAGTCATGAGGTATGCCAGTTTTCACTTTCTTTTGCCCTTCTTAGCAAGGTTTTGCTTGTTGCTCCATTTCACGATGGGAGTTTGAAGGCAATCCTGGGTGATGTGGTGAATGATCCAAGTATAGCACTTCTATTACAGATGCCAGAAATAGTGGCACTATTATTATTATTATTATTATTATTAAAATAATCCATGTGTAAGAAAGCTTTTCTCTCCAATATCCTTCTACCTGCATGTTCTTAATATGAAAAAGATGATCCACACCAATTAAATTTTACTTGCTTCTGGATCTGACTTCTTTGAGTCTCTAGGTTGGAAATGTCTACCTTGTGAATGCCCAGAGGGAGAAAGCTTGACTGGCTGTGAGTTTACTCAATCTGACAGACAATTATTGAAAGAAAAACTTTCTCCCTCAAAGTAGGTGTGTGGTTGGGTACTGTTACATTATCCTATGTCCCATCTGTTAGCTTTTATAAGATTTGAAACAATGTTCCCCACCATGCCTGATTGCCTCAATCTCATTTACTCCACAGAGATCATGAAATTATTTGTGTTTGCACTCAGCAAACCTGATGAAAGGTTTCTATACTTCAGTTACTCTGTTTAATCCTGGACAGTAGCTTAGGAGGTAACTGTTCAGAACCTTGCTAAACATGGCCTTATAGGTGAGACCTTATATAAATGGAAGCCTTCATCAGGTCCTCCTCATGGCAGTAGCATGATCAGGTCAGTACTGAATGAGAAAAATATAGTTAGATAAAAAATATCCTCTGAAAGTCTATGCACAAATTAGAAGAGAATACCATATTATTTTTCTTTTAATTAAATGAGCATTGAACCAGAATGCGATGCGCATCACAAGCATCTGCTAAGAGATCGTAAAGAATGAATGCTCAGCCTTTTACACAGCCGTGCAGATACAACCCATTACGTACACGTTCTCATGATTAATGATAACTAGTCCTCAAGTAAGAGAATTTGACAGCACCCATTTGTCACACATGATTCTTCCTAAACTCATTTGGTAATTAGTGACCATCTGTGTTACCTAATTGGTTTATCCAAAGAAAAATAGACTTCTCATATTTTTCTGAAAGGATACAGCTTTGGAATAACATCTCAGCCCAAGCTTTCACTCTGTCTGAGAAACAAAAGATTATATTTCACCAATAGTTCCAAGACCTTTGAGAAAGACATTCATCACTTACCAAAGAAGGAACATATTCTTGAATTGCTCAACTTCCAAGAATCTGATTTTAGCATTTGTAAATATTTATGCTTCACAGAAACAGAAATAATTGCAAATTTATACAGTAAATGCTATAAGATAAAAGAATAGTAAGAAATCTGTTACCTTATCTTCAAAGACACATGTTAATTTTGCATATAACCTTAGAAATGTTTCTACACAATTGCTTTTCTGTCTTTTATTGTTGTGGAAGTTTCATTGATTTTTGTACCTGTTGTTTTTCTTCCCTGGAACTTGAACTCCAGACTGATTGACAAGCTATCTCCCCATTTCTTTTTCTTTTGCATTTTTTCAACAGGATTTTCTGAATCTCTAAGTTGCCCTAGGATTGGGTTGAACGTAGGATCTTCCAAGAGCTAGTCTTCAGAATACAGGGATAGGGACCAGGGAGATGGTTCAGTAGAATAAGCACTTCCCTGGCAAGTGCAGGGGCCTGAGTTCAATCCCCATTTCTGACCAAAAAAAAAAAAAAAAAAAAAAAAAAAAAAAAAAAAAAAAAAAAAAAAAAAAAAAAAAAAAAAAAAAAAAAAAATCCAGAATACAGCAATTACAGGTTTTTACTCCCACACCCAGACCTAGTTGTTTGTTTGCTAGCAATATAGTTCCAAATTTCTATACACTTTGAAAATAACTTAAGTCAGAACTGTGAAATATAATAAGTTTTTTCCTGTTATCATCTTTTTAAAGATTATTTTGACTATTTATTATAAATCTTTCTGATTTCTTCATTAATTTTCTTAATATTAATGTATTGAAAAGGCACCTTTTTGAATTTTGATCAAATATACATTGAAACTGTCATTAATTTAGAAAAGAAAGTTAACAGTCTTAAATCATACAATTAGCACCAGGTGGGTGGCATATGCCGGTAATCTCAGTACTGGGGAGGCTGATGCATGAGATCACTGCCAGTTTGAGGCCAGCCTGGGTTACAAAGTGTGCTCAAGGTCACCCAGAACTACATAGTGAGACCTTGTCCTAACAGAAAAAAAAAATCATCAAATCATGCAGATGGCTTATTTTCATTCATATTTGTTCATTTTTATCTGTAACGCTTCTTTATTTCCCTTGCATCCACCATACATTTTTTTTTTTTTTTTACATATTTTGTTTTGGAAGGATAATGTAATTGAATTACTCATTGCTTTTTTTTCACTTGTGTATTGTTAGAGGACAGACACCATATTTTTTTGCCCTACAATTAGGGATTGATTTACTATCCTTTAAGGATTCTTATAATTATTTACGAAGTCAATTATTTATCTGTGAAGAAAGAAAAATTTAATCTTTCTCTCCAATTTTGTGGGTTTCTTTTGTTCCACTTGCTTCTTAGCAAGACCCAGCACCTCAAGTACCAAGTGAAACAGAACCACTTTGTGTAGTCAGAGTTCCTGGGATGGAAAAATTTATAGAGCCACTTGATGATCTCAGATGCAGTCCCTGTATGTACCACACCTTGACACCAAGTGCCCCATAAAAGAGGGAGGCACCTGTTGTATAGACATGACAGAGTCACCGTTTGAGAGCTTTCTCCTTTATATCAGAAGGGCGGCCATCTCCACAATGGAATTTTCTTTCAGCTATGTAAAATATTTACAAACATGCACATACACTTTAAAAGTCTTTTTGTAAAATTAAGCCCTTATACTAGTCAATTTTTGTCACAATTGACTGAACTCATAATCATGCCATGTCTTATGAGAAAGCTTCATATTGTCTATTTATATTTCTTTGTTGCGTATAAGAGAGATTTCCAAGTCATCTATTTACATAGTTAAAACATTGCTAAATTCTTATGTGTGAGATTTGGAAAAGTACTTAGATATATTGGCAGAAGTTACAAAAATAAGAATAAAACAACACCATTTATTGAACTTTTATCATTTATCATATCAATTATCATGTATAATTGCTTCATACATACAATTTATTTTAGCTCAATTTCAACACAAAGTATTATTAATGTGCATTTTACAAATAAAGGAATTGAAGCTCAAAAAAATCACTCATCTGCTGCCTCATTTTAAGTTAATTTTAGAGCCAAACATTGAGAGTAAGTAATACAGTTATACTTTAGTGAATAATTGCTTTGGTACTTTACTCATTTTCACAAGAAAATTGTGTTGAGGAACTTGTGGATTTGGAACCAATATGCAAGTGAGAAACTGCCCATATCCATTGCCATGTGTCTCAGGACTCTTTCCAG